>VZSG01000516.1:5490-21250 GCA_013398315.1 Nothoprocta pentlandii | reverse complement strand
GAAGCAATTGTCCAGCAGCTTGTGATATGTCAAATATCACCTCTGAGGTAGCAGAGAGCAGCCTTTCAGATGTTTTCCGCATCTTTAATGAGGTGCCTAGAAAATGAGATATTTGGAGTTTGAGAAAACTCTGCCTTATGAAACTTCACTTTCCCAATGAACGCTATAGATTAATTTATGGAAATGATATTGTTAATCCTCCTTTTGAAACTGTGAAACAGTAGAGAAGGAAAAAAAAAAAAAAAACAGGATTCAGGAAATTACACTTATGTTGTAACCTGGTATATAAGCCCTAACATCTTTTACGTTTCTGTGGGCAAATTCCTGGACCAGAAGTTTGAGTCCTCCCTACCCTCAGTCTTTAAACTATGTTACCTAGATATTTATATATCTATCTATTATCTCTGCCAGAGAAAAAAAGTGCACAGGCCAGCACCGAGGAATGAATTCTCTGTTTTAACAGACATTCCAGTATGTTCCTGGGAGCCAAGACTCCAAGTGATGACACCACCTCATGGTTTGTTCTTGCCTGTGAAGACCTTTTGGGAGGAAGGGTCTTTGAGTGGTGCAGAGAAGGTCTTAATTTCCTGACCTGATCCCAGATGCAGGCTCAGACCTCAGCTCGACAATGGCACATAGGAGCAGCTTGGCTTTACTGCTGGGAGGCAGACTTGCAGGGAGGAAAGAGGAGCTGGTGGGGACCAGCTTGAAGTGCTCTGTCCAGAGTGCACCAGGAAAGGGGAGATGATTTATTGAGACTGCTTTGTGTTTGCACAAATCAGGGATCAGGTTAAATGTACTACTGGGATCAAAATTTTGTCTTCTGTCCACCAAATATAAGGCTAGTATTTAATATTCATGGCTTTTCAGCTATATCTCCATATTACAATTAGTGTTACACAACTCAGGAAATGCTGTTTGATAACCACTAAAGATAGAATCAGATAAGAATATGAGTGGTAATATTATTACAGCCAGCTTAAGTTAACTTAATACTGGTAAAAGTAAATAGGATTTATTGGATCATAAAACACTGAGGTGAGAGGCTGAGATGAATCAAAGTATTCCACAAACAGTGTGAAGATTCCGCTTGAAAATAGAATAGTCAATATACATAATTTGTATCTTATTTAGACTGAGGAGATAGAATGCTAATATTGGAAGGGACCTCTCAAATTCATCTAGCCTCGTTTGTGCTCAGATTGCATTTAATATAAGTTATGCTCAGGTTACTCAGGGCCCTGCTCAGTCAAACTATCAGTACCTCTGAGGTACTCAAAGGTTCCACAACCTCTCTGGGTACTTATCCCAGGTCATACCTAGTTACCTTATGAAATCTGAGCTATCTAGTATTATTAATTAAGATAATAAAAATGTCTGTGTTTCCCTGCTCTTTGATTTTTATTCATACAGAATTTCTCATTTGCAGATACTTTCAACCTTCTGGAAACTTATTTGTGGAACTTGAAAAGGTTATTTAAAATTTGTTCTAAAAAGTGATTTGGAGTAATCCTAATTGTTGTTTTTCCTTTTTCATGCTTATTTTCATTCTGTGTTCACATATCATCATTTTTGCACATTTTAAACTATGATAGTACATGAATATGCTGTGCCCTATTCTATTTCTTTATTCTAACTCACTACATGTTAGGTGGTTGCATAAAACTATTTTCATCTGTTACTCCCTTCCCAGGGCAGGTTCCCTAAACTTTCACAACTGCTCTGAAATGTCTAGGGATATAGAAAAAAATAAAAAAGTCTATCCAAGTCTGCACAGGCAGAAAAGACTCTTCACTGACTCATGGGGTCTGTTTTTCTTTTGGCTTCTTTTCACTTGCTTTCTATGGACCTTTGACCTCTCTGCACTTTGCCTTTGACCATAAAAGATACTTCCTTACTCAGACTGTACAGCGAATGCATACTCGAATTTAATTCAGGTGACATTTAAGTGCTCTGTGGGACCTTGCATGCGCTAGTTACACTGGACTGAGTTTCTCCCCTATAAATGGACTTATCTGATTTGTTTCTCTCATCCCAAAGAAACTTTTGCATCTCACATCTAGTATGTCTTTTATTGGCACAGGAGTGTTTCTCTGATTCACCTCCATAAAGCACTTGATGACAGATAACTCTTAATGGAGTGCAAATTGAAGACTACTGGGAAATCCCATGCTGCTGCAGCCAAGTTGTCCAATCTGAGATATAATGGATTGCCTTTCCACATTACAGAGCTGCAGGAAAGTTCCCATTGAGTCCCAGTGATACAGCACTTACGTTTTTTTGTCAAACTCGAAAATTTTCAAAAAGAAGTACACCTATTAGCATAGATCCATCTTCCTCTTACTTACACCAGTTTTTAAAATGATGAAATGTATTGTGTAAGAAGGAAATACTCATTTGAGTATCTTGTTCTGATCTGATTCAGGATTTCAGTCTCTCATACACAAACTTAATGACAATAACAGCAACCTAAAAGTCAGTATCTCATCTTCTTCCAGAAATACATTTTTATTAATCCACTGTTAAAAATAAAGCATATTCAAAGAACTCTTCGTAAATTTTCCTAACTTCTCAGCAAACACATTTCAATTACATCACTTGGTCCAGCATCTGCCTAACATTTTTTCTTTTTCTTTTTTTCCTTTGTGTAAGTCATCTAAAAGAAACAGATAAAAAAAACCGCTCTTCAAGTTTTTCTAATTCTATTATTACTCTAATAATAAAGTATTTTTTAGACTTATTCAGTTAATATGTTAATATAGAGTCTAGATTATTTTCATTTCTCTAAGTTTTGCAAAATATTTAGATACTTATATGACTGAAGGTATATAAAAACTTAAGGAGTAATCTCCTGTATAACATCTATATATGCAACCCATTAACTCTTAAGTTAAGAAAGGAGACTTCGTGACATAATTTTAACACAGATGTTGGATTTCTTTTTAAAGTTTTATTCTTTTTCATTAATAGAAGCATGATCTACAAAGCATGATTTGAATACCTCTTCCTCTAAATAACATAATCTGGATGATATTACAAACATCTATAGGATACAGTAGCAAGTAAAGGCATCAAGCAATAAGTTTCTATAAATAATTTGGAATAAATCTGCATACATAGCACATACTGAGATATGCAATTATGATTAAAAATCTGGGATTTATCAAAAATGTTTATAGGAAATGGTAAATGTGCATGTTCTGTGCAGAAGAAATGCAAATTGCAAAGACTCTCCCCTGAGTCACTGGGGTCTCTGAGACAGTCCTAAAACTTAGGCCTCAAATCTGTTTTCAGTTAATACCACATTTGATCTATTTATGCTACTAAGCATCAGCTATTTTCAATGATATTATAAAGTCATTTGTGTAGGTATTTGTTATGAGGGTATATGATTTATAAAGTCTCACCACAACCATAAAAATGCTGGAGGCAACAAAAAGATTATTTAAACCAAAGGAATGTGCTGAGTAAAGAACACAATAGGGCTGCAAACTCCAAAAAACCCTGAGGGAGCGGGGTAGGGAGCCTACTTACTATATTTACAGCAGGCCCAAGTCCAAGGAAGAGGGGAAGCAAGAGCTATGAGCTGCCACTGCCACACTTGGTTTAAGAAAAAAAAAGTGCTGTTTTGCAAAACGCAAGGCCATGCAGCAATGTGTTTATACAATTTCTTAGGGCACTGGTAAGTTAAAGAGCAAATGGCTGCACAAACCCAGGCAAAGATCTTATCATCTGCAGCTTGGAGTCGGCTCTTTATGAAATTGCATGCCTATAGCTCAGTAAACTTCTGGAGAGGACAAACTAAAAGCGCAGCTGTATCTTGAAATTTCAATTTATTTTAATTATGGCATCCCTAAAGGTAAATCTATGGTCCCTTTGTAGAGAATTTCCCTATAGAAGTGGGATCAGAAAGGATCCTCAAGGCATTGTTGAGATTTGAAAGACAACTTTAAAATCCCCCAAGATAGCACTTTATATTTCAAAGAAAAATGATATGGCCAAAATCAAGCCAGGAAATAGTTTGTCAAAAGCCTTGTTCCACTGGAGGACAATGCTTTCCATCCCAGACAGGCTGTTGCTTTTTCAGCTCCAGGGTGCAGCAAACAAACTGAAAGAGGAATACAGGGTTTGCGCTAAGAGTGAAGTGCAAATTTATACTGCAAAAACAGTGCACAATTTCCTGCAATGTGAAAGCCCCTTACCCTTGAAAGAGCAAAAATATCAGTCTTCCGACAGTAGCTAGGCATAAGTGAAATCATGATGTAGAAGGAGGTGAGTGATCTTATGGAAGCTGCAAAAATGAACAAGGTGGTCAGACAGGAACAGTGAGCTTGTCCGTTGTGTTATGGGGATAGGTGGGAAAACATGGTCATAGGTTTCCCACCAAGCTGTCCGTGCTGACTTTGTTTGAACTCCCCAGATGCGATTCCTGCACAGAAAAACTTTTCGTCAGATATTTGTGAGTTCCTCAAAAACAAGTACTTGAAAAACACTGTTTGCAGTTCTGGGAATACTCTTGCTTCAGATACTCTAGCCTCTTGTTAATGTAACATAATTTAATAAATCCATTTTTGATCAGGAACATTGCTTCATTTGCAGAGGTACACATATTCTGTTGAATCTCAGGAGCTAAATGAAACAAATTGGGTAATTTCTACTTTACATCCTTAATTAAATTGTATCTTTCAAACATTTCAGAGCTAGGAATTCTGTATCGTGCACAGAAGAAGAAAAAAAACAGGAACAGAGAAATAGGGGAAAAAAAATGTTGGAAAGAAAATTCTTTCCATGGGCCAGATTCCAAGTTAATGCACAACCCTGGCCAATACCATTGAAGCTAATGGGGTTGAAATGGGTGTAAGTTGACTCAGATTTGGCCCTGTATATTTCCAGA
Source organism: Nothoprocta pentlandii (assembly GCA_013398315.1). Lineage (NCBI taxonomy): Eukaryota > Metazoa > Chordata > Aves > Tinamiformes > Tinamidae > Nothoprocta > Nothoprocta pentlandii. Next base: position 16,356 of record VZSG01000516.1, on the reverse strand, counting down.
TTTGTCCCTTGTGACATCATAGAAGGAAATGATTCAATTTAAAAAAAAAAAATAGAATTCTGACAGCTTGAGGTGGAAGTTAATGCTTCTTTTCCTGCCAAAATTCATATAATTTGCAGTGGAAAAAATATATTTTGTATGTTATGATGAAACTAAGTGCCCACTGGATATTATACTGAAATGGAATTGTCTTCTCCAGATTGCTATACAGTTAGGATAATGATATATAACTGCACATTTTTTCCCAGTTATGTATTTCCCATCTCTCTGTCTGTTATATAAGCAGCAAGGTTATTAATTGTCTAACAATGTGCAAATCCATGTTCTCTTATTGTCCTACAATTGTTGCTAACCATCCAGAGGAGACTGACTAGCATAACTGCTCTACAGTTTCATTGACTACGCCGTGAATATGAAAATCTCTGTTCTCCAGTCTGTTAGTGTAGCTCTTGACCTAAATGTGTGAAGTGTACTAAATATCTGGAGGTCCACTTGAAGTCATGGAAGCTACTTCCAAGCTCAGCACCTTTGAAAGTTGTGCCATCTGGCCTGGCTCAGTCTTACGCTTGAGGTGTGACAGAAGTGTTTGCCAACAACAAACAAGTGACTTCTGCATCTCCCTTTTCTGATGAAGTAAAAACAAAATAAATCCTAGTCAAACATAAAATACATGGGGAAAGAGGAAATTTGGCTGTATCTATGAAGTAAGTGGAGAAGTCATTTGTTTTCAAATACATATACCAAATGAAGACATGACTTCCTCATAATGAAATTATTCCCTCAACATTTCCAGTAATTCCTGTACGTCAGTGGTTCTTGTGTCCATACACCAGCCATTGTAAGTAAGTAGAAAGTAGATTTCTGCCTTTTTGTGGAAAAGCATTTGCTAATTTCATTTGGGGTGGATGGAGGAAGGCAAGAATGGGAAGTTACTCAAGAAGAAAATGAGTAGCAGAAAATTCAAATAAAGAGGCAGATAGTGACATTGAGAAGCAAAATTTTTTAGCCTTTTTGTTCCCCTTGAGCAGTCTGTAGTTTGTATAATCATTTTCCTTTTTATTGTAATTTTGAATATTTAATTAAAACTTCATAGTAAGGTGAAAAACTTGAGAAAAATATCCCTTTTCAGCTCATTAATAATCACATCCCCATCTGAATAAACACCTGTTTTAGCCATTGGCCTCCAAATGTGTAGGGTTTAGAGCCCATTCAAGGTGTAGTAAACAGGAAGTGCTCAAAAAAAGAAGTATGAAAACCTGGAGTCTGTCAGGAGGGATTTCAGTGTTGATTCAGCTCTCCTAGAACTTTGCAGTAGATGTCAAATTAATTATATATTGCTGCTTTGATTAAAGCTATGTAATGTTATTCGATGATACAATGATGCCTATGTATAATATATATTTAAAGTTGTTAATGTATTTAGCTTCCAAGGTTTGTAGCACTTCTTTTTCTTTTGTGCTTCAGAAAGATCTTTTGGTATTTCAGATACACATATGAAAATAGCACAGTGTATTCTAAGATACACTGAATGATAGATAATTCACACTACTGAGTAACCCAAAAGGAAATGAAATGAATATCTGATAAAAAACAGAATCAAATGACAAACTATATAGATTGCGCTCCTGATTGTCCCATGGCTTGGCAATATAATCCGTTATATTCACTGAGATGTAGTCTTGTAAAGGTTTTTTGATAACCTCATATGTATTCATTTCAAATTCTCTCAATAAATGAAATGGTTGTTTTTTTTCAGGTTTAGGAGCCACATGCTCTAAAAAAAAAAAATCATCACGCCATTAGAAGTAGACATGACTATGATTTTATCATGTGGGGTAAGATCATAACTCCCACTAGGAAGCTGGAGAGATCTAACTATCCCTTTCAAAAATGATAATATAAAGGCCTCTTATTCTTTTCTTTTCCCCAGATTTCCAGCGACGTCCCTGCCAGATTTGGATTCTCTGTAACTGATGTGCAAAACCAATACTACTGAAATTCTGCAGAAGGCCACATAGTTTAAAAACAAGAAATGTGCCATCTGATAACAAGACAGGATAGGCTGAACTCTGAGGATATGTACTGCACTTGTGTTTATCCCACATATTTTGTAAGAAAAGGAGAGTTTTGGAGCAGAGCTGAAATTTCACATTAGATTTCAGATTCTGTTAGGGTGATGTTATCTTTGCAAAACTTCAAGCATGTTCAGTGTTTTCTCCATTTTCCCATGCAAAATATCTTAGTATTAATGGCATTAGTAAAAAGTGCTGCATCATCAATGCTGATAGGCCCCATGCCCTGTGTGATTACTAATCATTATTATTACCTAGGTACAATTTTCATGGCTAAATCAAGGCTTCTGGTGACCTTTGCTATTAATCTTTGATCTACTTTGAAATGGCTGATCACAGTCATAAACTTAGGAACCCTGGCACTTGCAACCAATGGTTTAATAACTCTCTGGGATGAAACAGACCATTTTTAATAACATCTTCTGATAATTGTGTTAGTGTGACTGTTAAGAACATTGAATTTCAATATAGCCTTGGTTTGATCTGATAATCTGAACAAGGTGTTGTTTGTAATAAATTTTTCAGTCTGTGCTTGGCTCTCACTCCCAGAATACCCAATATGGCTTTTAGCAGAAGCAGGATTTTAAACCCTCTTTCAGTTTCTGTGATTTTCCAGGCTTATATTCTGTTCTTTCTGAAAATGTACATGTGGTAGTTGATTCTGTTTCTCTTTCATACCACGCAATTATCTTGAATCCTTTACTCAACTATTCTCAATCAGATGGTCTATTGACTGCACAAGAAATTTTAAGATCTGGCGTACAGCTATTTCTCATTATTACAATCAAAAGATTATGTTTTGTGATGAGCATCCTGCTTGTAAATGGAGTTTGGGGGGGAAAAAAAGGGCTTTCCATTTGTAGTCAAAAACTAAGGTCTTGAGTTTGTGATCTTTTAAAAATTCTGTTCACAAGTTGGTTGTGAATGGATTTTGATTTTTCAAAATATAACACGCTCATTTCAAATGACACATGAGCATTTAATTTTGGTTACGTATTACTCATTTGAAAAGTGTTCAGTGAAATTACTCAGGTTACCTGTAACTGATCTCAGCTGGGAAACTTATACTTTTAGAAGAAGAGGGAAAGAAAACTGAATACAGCTAAAAAAGTCTCCATATGAATCTTTGAGGCTATTTAATCCATCTGAGCTCCCTTTCTCTTTCTTTTATCCTTCTAGCAATACATAACATTTAAAATGGATGCATATGTATCTTACCAAGCGGTAAAAAGAGCAACAGAGGAACTCGTCTTTTGGCATTTACCTCTGGCTGTGTGGCTTTTTTTTTGGCTTCTTCATCATGGCCATGCTAGTAGAGCATTATTCCTCCTCTGAGAAGATATAAAGAAAGCACTACTGTATAGAAGAGCCACAAATGGAAAAGAATCTCAGTAAGATCATACATTTAACCTACTTGCCTTTCACTTGGATCAACCTACCTCATATTTACAAGAGGCATTCCTCCCATCAGAAATTTTTCCATTGTTCTTGCAGTTAGAATGTCCTTGCCGGGTGTATTTGAAGCTGAAACAATACTTTCTCCTGTATACATATATACATATACATTTATATTTATATAAATTTATAAATACACACATGCATATATATACATGTATTTTCTTTTGTTTGATGCTTTCTGTAACCCTTATATATCTAGCTGCTTTCTGCTGGATACTTTTAGTTTTGTCCTAGATATCCTTCACACACAGTGCTGCTAAGGACATGAGGTGCCAGTGGTGGTGCCGTGCTGAATGTACTGGAGCTAACTTTTTGTACATCCTACAACCTTATTTCCTACTAAAGCTTTCCAGGGTGACATATGCTTTTACTGAAGCACTATGGCACAGCTTACCCATATACAACATCTGATCCGCTGTGACTCTTAAATCACTTTTCTGTAATTCCTAGCTATTCAGTTATTGTAGATCCTGACTTAGTGGTGTGTGAGGTGCAAATTCCATTCCCCACATATAGTGTGAGCAGCAAATTTAATTTGCATATTATTATTATTAATCTATACATGTTACTGATGCTCAGTAAGTCCAAATCCAACACAAGTTACCTGCAACCAATTAAGTATGAGTTGTAACTTTTTATTTGGGCATTTTCCAGTCATGTTATCACATACACAACAATATATTCAAACAGATTATATTTTCCTGAATACTTACAGAAATACCAGGAAAAGGCCTGCTATACTCCGAATATTTACCATGAGAATTTTTTACCCCTTTTTCCATGTTTTTATGTGTTGTGAAATGAAAAAGATGAGTGCTTCCCTCATCTTATTATCTTTCCTGTTTCTGTTTTAAAGATAGGAACATTTATTTTTCCTTTAGAATTTGAACATTTCAGGCTTCATGCATTCTAAACATTAATATTGTTAATGTCTCCAGTCAATTCACTAAATACTATACAATAAAATTAATGAATATTTCCTAAATTATTTTATTTTTTGATTTATTTAATTCTTCCAGTTCTTGCTCACATATCAGAGAAATGTATGCACATGTATACTTATCTTGAATTTCAGAGGACAAGCTTGTGAAAATTGTACAATACAAACTAAGATAGATAATGATTCTGCAACTCTTAAGATTCTAGAAAGAATTGATTTCAACATAATATTGACTGAAAATAATGTTGTGTCCATCCTACTTCAACAATTTTCCAACAATTTCCAAAGTACTGGTGTATACATGAAAATGTATATAAACCTGTGAAAATCTCATTAAAAGATTTGTTCAATAGTTCCCCACTTGTACAGTGTTTCCCATTAGTTGAGTCTTTATAAAAGATTCATTATGCAGAGATGTCACAGATATATGTCATCAAGATGACCACTAGGAGAGTAGTGAAATAGTGGCATGAGAAGTATTCACAGCTTGAGGAGAGCATAAAAATTTAGATATAGAAAACATATGAAAGATAAAAGATAAAGCATATGTTCATTGCCTAAAATTATATTTTACACATGTGTGCAGATAACACATGTGTGAGTGAAATAGCTGTATAATCAATATCAGAGCCATATGAAAATATGTATTCATCATGTACCTTTGACCCCATCACCTGCCTTCTACCCACGAATGCAATTCTCCAGGGATTCTTCCTACACCATGAAGTATCCTCCAACAGCTGCCACTCTTTAAATATACTTGCTAGAGGAATGCTTTCTTTTCCTCCATCAAAATTACACTGGACTGCACCCAGGTTGGACAAAGCTTATTCCTGGACTGGAAACAGATCTGACTTCCAATATTCGTGATTTCTCAGGATTAGAAGTAGGAGCATTAGGTACTTGGAAAAGGAAGTATCACAGCTCTTTAAATAATCCCAATTCCATTAATAAATGTAAACATCCAAAGTAACTCATTATGCTTTCAAAAATGAGCTCCATCTTATAAGTTTGTTTCTTCCTAAGTGGCAAAATATGTACTCAGTAAGAAATACTAAAAAAAAAAAAAAGGAAGTGGGGGTTGAAATACATAAGTGTAACATGGCTCTTCTTTCTGTGCTCCTTAGTAAACAAATAATAAATTTATCTAGTTCTATGTACTTACATGTACTTAGTTTGGTTGTAAGTTGACGCCATCCCTGCATATGGAAGGTTAAGCTCTGCTTTAAGTTGAGAATATGTGCTGCATATTGGAATATGCTGTGGAAAAAAAAAAAAACATTTCTGCAAAGCTAGCTCTACCTAGGACAAGCAGATATGACTCAATTCTTTTTCAGCCTCTTTATAGGTTAGAAGATGGGGCAAGTAGTGCTATTTCCACACAATATACAGAGATTGCCAGAAGAATCTCATTTTGATTCAGCTATCATCATTAAGCTAGTGAAGTAACTGTGTTTTATGTGCTTCACTTCTGTGTCAAAATAAAAAGGGAAAAACTGTCACAATGACCCACACCAATCACTATAGAAAGTTATTACAGCAGTCATACAATCATAAAATCCTTAAGGTTGGAAGAAACTTTTAGAGATCATCTAGTCCAACCCCCCTGCACATGCAGGGACACCTACAGCATGTGGCACAGGTTCACATCCAGGTGGGTATGAAAGATCTCCAGAGAAGGAGACTCCACAACCACTCTGGGCAGCCTGTTCCTGGGCTATGTCACCCTCACTGTCAAGAAATTTTTCCTTAAGTTCTTGCAGAACTTCCAATGCTTCAGTTTGTGGCAATTTCCTCTAGTCCTATCAGTGAAAAGAGGCCATCCCATCCTCCTCACTGCCTCCCTTGAGATATTTATACACACTGATCAGATCCCCGCTCAGCCTTCTCTTCTCCAGGCTGAACAGGTCCAGCTCCCTCAGCCTTTGCTCACAGGGCAGATGTTCCAGGCCCCTGATCATCCTCGTAGCCCTGTGCTGGACTCTCTCCAGCAGCTCCACATCCCTCTCATACTGGGGAGCCCAGCACTGGACATAGTGTCCAGATGTGACCTCACTAGAGTTGTGCTGTGTAGAAGAGTATGAACACCTCTCTCGACCTGCTGGAGATGCTCCTCTTAATGTACCCCAGGATCCCGTTGGCCACGAGGGCACTGCTGCCTCATGGTCATCTTGTCATGCAGCATGATGCTCAGGTCCCTCTCAACAGATCTGCTCTGCAGAAGGTCAGTCCCAAACCTGTCCTCATGTCTGGGGTTATTCCTCCCCAAGTGCAGGACCCTGCACTTGCCCTTGTTGAACTTTGATTTCTCACTACCCAGTTGTCCGGTCTGTCCAGGTCCCTCTGGATAGCAGCACAGCCCTCAGGGCTATCAGCTACTCCTCCCAGTTTGGTATCATCAGCAAACTTGTTGAGGGAGCACTCCAGCCCTTCATCCAGGTCACTAATGAATAAATTGAGCAGGACTGGACTGAGGACTGACCCCTGGGGGAACTGCTAACTACAGGCCTCCAACTGGACTCAGCACCGCTGATCACAACCCTATGAGCTCTGCCATTGAGTCAGTTCCCAATCTACCTCACCATCCACTCATCTATCCCACACTTCTGGAGTTTGCCCAGGAGGATACTGTGAGGGAAGGTGTGAGAAGCATTGCTGAAGTCCAGATAGGTGATATCCTCTATTCTCTCCTCAACTATCCACATAGTCATTCCGTCATAGAAGGCTTTCTAGTTAGTCAAGCATGATTTCCCCTTGGTAAATCCATGCTGACTGTTCCTGAGCAACTTCTTGTCCTCCATGTGCTTAGAAACAACAGCCAGGATGAGCTGTTCCATCGCTTTTCCAGGGATGGAGGTGAGACTGATTGGCCTGTATTTGCCTGGGTCCTCCTTGCCCTTTTTGAAGACTGGCGTGCCGTTGACTTTCTTCCAGTCCTCAGGCACCTTTCAAAGATGATGGGGAGCATCTTAGCTATAGCATCTGCCAGCTCACTCAGCACTCTGGGGTGCATCCCATCAGAGCCCATGGATTTGTGGGTATCAAGTTGCCCTAAGTGCGCCCTGACCAATCTTCCACCACCTGAGGCAAGTCTTCCTCTCTTCAGGCTTCTTCTCTTGTCCCTAGGGTCTGGAATTCCAAAGGGCTGCCCTTGGGAAACACTGAAGTGAAGAAGGTATTCAGTAACTCTGCTTTTTCTATGTCTTTTGTAACCAGGGCACCCATCCGTTTCACCAGCTGATCCACATTTTCCCTAATATTCCTTTTGTTATTGATATATTTAAAGAAGCTCTTCTCATTGTTTTTAATCCTTGCCAGATTTAATTCCAAATGTGCCTTAGCTTTCCTTGTTGCATCCCTGCATTCACTGACAACATTCCTATATTCCTCCCAAAGAGCCTGTCCTTTTTCTCCACATTCTGTATACTGCCTTCTTCTGTTTGAGTTTTACCAGGAGTTCCTTGCTCATCCACACGGGCCTCCTGCCCACCCCTGCCTGACCTCTTACTCATAGGGATGCACGGACCCTGAGCGTGGAGAAACTGCCACTTGAAAATTAAACAGCTCTCTTGAGCCTCTCTTCCTTCTAGAACCCTACCCCATGGGATTCTTCCAGGTAGGTCTCTGAAAGGCGAAAGTTGGCCCTACTGAAGTCCATGGTTGCAAGTTTATTTACAGCCCTGCTTCCTCCTTGTTGGATCCTGAACTCCACTAATTAATGATCACTGCAGACAAGGCTATCTCCCACCTTCACATCTCCAACAAGTCTCTCTCTATTTGTTAGTACAAGGTCCAGTAGCTCATCATGGTAATATAATATCTTTATATATAGAAAATATATTAATACAGCATTATATTGTATAAATATAACATAATAATAATCATAATATAATACAGGCCTGTTATAGTTTTCAGGCAGTGCCAACCTAGCTAAGTGTGCGTATGGTTAAAAGAGAAGAAAATCTTTAGTTAGCTAGAATAAAACAAAAACAATGGAAATAGCTGTATTTACATCTGCTGTTTCTGTGAAGAAATGCTTCACTCAGACAGTAATAGAATTAAAATACTGTGGTGAAAGATATTAATGTCCAGTGGATTTTGAAGTTAAAATACAAACTCTAGATTTTAAGTGAGACTAATTGGTGCTCAATGTTTTTAAGGATTGGAATGATCCTGAACAATCTCTGTCTGAAATCCATGGTGCGCAGATAATCTCACCTTTTGAACTCTCTAACTTCCCATGTAGTTTGCAGGAGCTGTGATAAAAGAATTTATGTGCAGTCTGTGCTGCCCAGTCCAACTGTACTGTCCAATATAATACAGTGGCAGCTATGTGATCGTAGATAGATCGGTCACCGCTAAACGTCACACTAACCAGTGTGAAAGCACAGTAAAGTCTTTGGCCCAGAGAACTTGAATTTCCCTATTTTTAAAAAAGAAATACACTGTGCACACTTATACATACTTGCAGAATTTCAGAAAAAAAAAAACCCTTTTATAAAGTATTTAATTGATTATACATGCATATTTTTTTTTGGTTGATTTATTTTGTTCTTTGCTGACTCTGTTTAACAATGGAGGTACCATAAATTCCTCAGGAAGTTTTTTAATAATTAAGATGTCAGAATTTTTCCAGCTATTCATTGTAAACTACTTTGCCTTTACTCATCACACTTTCCAATCTTTGCTTTCTGCAGCACCACACTGAGGTCCTGTCTTTCATGCTAAGCTACGGGAATGGACTACAAGGGCATTCAATAGTGGATGACATAAGCCCCATATGAAACCTGCCAAGAGCCTCAGACCCTCACATTCGCCCAAGAGAATCACAAATTAAACTTCCAAAATCTTGACATGAATTGAAAAATGATTATTTCCTCCTTTAGAACTAAATCTCCTTATTCATAGCCTTTTCAGATTTTGACTATATTTCATTATATTTTAAGATTTTCTTGTAAAATGAGATATCTGGAAAATTATTTTAGCTATTCATCTTGCAAACCTTTTATTCTAAGAGCTCAAGCTAAAGAAATATACATATCCTTGGTATCCCATATGCTTTAACTTTTAGGAATAGAGGTTGTGATATTTTCAGACTAAAATTTGTCATTAGCTAGTTTCAAGCACTTTATAAGAATGCTCTCTGAGCAATGGAATCACTATTTCAGCAGACATGAGCCTGTCAGGGATGAGTATTTAAAGATTTGGGTTAAGAGTCTTTAAAAAAAAGTTGTGCAATCAGGTTTTTAATTTAAAAAGAAATAAATAGTTTTTACTGACTCTCTTGGGTGGCCTCATAGTTTGCCTATGGACCTTTGAACTCCCCTGCATATCCACAGGAACCTAGTTTGTTATACAGTGCTGACATCTAACTGTGTTATTTTGAAATAGGATAAATATTGCACTATGCTCTGTTGAGTAACTTGAGATTCTTTATATTCTTTTCAGCTAAAACAGGGAAACCTGAAAAGCAGCATTTAAAATGGATAAATTGAATTTGTCCAGTGAAAAAAGGCTACTTTGACCACGATGTCTACTCAAAATTTTCTCCCCATACTGCTATGCTAATAACAATAATACATAAACAAATTACATTTTCTTTTCCCTGAACGGAATATATGTATCCCTGGTGCAAATGTAAACAGAATTTTGAGAGACTGTTTAACAGCATTCATTAGTGCTACTTATATGGACTACTACCATACATCACTGAAAAATAGAAGTGGAAACGTAGTTTACAGAATCACATGGATGAAATTAATTCGTAGATTTGCTCACTATTGTTGAAGCACTTTTCTTATTCCAGAATACAACAAAAGATGAAGCAAACCATGTTCATATCCTCATGTCTTGGTGAACCTAGTTTCTCAGGAACTGTCATGAACCGGTGTCAGTGTGTGACTGACATGCAGGTAATTCTTGACTCTGTATCTCCTGAGCATGCAGTTTTACAGTCTATAATTTCCCACAGATATCTTCAGAGGATAAAATCTTTTCTGTCTTCTCTCTTCCTGTGAGTGGAAAAGTCCTGCTTAAAATAGATACTTTTTTTTTTAAGAAAAGTGTTGAGGTGTTCACCCAATATGCTTTACACATTTTGCACACACGGTATCTCTAGCATCTGCAGCCATCTTTCTTATCTCCACCACCTGCAGCCTAAGGGGATATAAAGAGCTCACGTTAACAAAAGAAACTCAGAGGTACTAGCCTTCCTTCTTTGCCACAGTAACACCACCCTCTACAAAATAATTTAATATAGTACTACCATAAGCACATACAAAAGCTAGCAACTCCATGTGAATATTCACAGAAAAAGATTTTTGAATATACTTGTAATTAGGCATGAAAGTGAAGTCTGTCTGCCTTTTTATTTATTCATTCATTTATTTATTTTCT
>VZSG01000515.1:570271-592220 GCA_013398315.1 Nothoprocta pentlandii | reverse complement strand
GGGCTGTGCGGTGCACGGGTGTGCGTGGGTGTGCGGGGATGCGAGGGGTGCAGAGTGTGCACGTGTGTGCCCGGCCACGCGTGGGTGTGCATGCATGTGGGAGTGCACACGCGTGTGCAGGTGCGCTGCCCCTGCGGACCCCGATCACGGCCACGGTCCGACTCGGGAGGCGCGTTCCCGCGGCCTTGGCGCCGTGGGTTTGTGCAGGAAGGTCAAGGTGGAGGTTCCGCCAGGCTCTGCGCTCCGAGAAACAAAATGCGGTATGTGACAGCGCACTTGGGTGCCGTTCTGGCATCGGGTTCTGACTCACGGTGCTTCGGGGATGAGTCTCGGATGGCTTTGCAGAAGTCAGGGGAATTCCCTTGGATTTGGAGGCTTGAGACTGAGACTGGAGTGTATTTGCAAGATGAGAATGGAAACACTAATTATTTCTTATTAATCTTCACTGCAAGATTCCTGAGGTTACAGTCTAGGTCATTTAGGCGGTCTGTAGGTTACGCAGCTCATCTTTCTCATCCATCTCATCTACTATTGCGATGATATGCCTGGAGGAAAATCAGAATCCCTGGTAGGAGAGCAGGCAGAAGTGGCCCAACGGTTCTTATTCCGTGCCGCGCCGCTGCACCAAGGGCCGCGGAGGCGGAGGGCGCAGCGGCTCGTGCAGGTCCTGCGTGGGCCGTGCACCCTCCTGAGGGGCCCTTCCCGGAAGCGCCTCGCTCGTGGCACGAGCCGCAAGGTGCAGCCGGGGCACCCGCTCCGAATTGCTGCCGCCTCCGAATTCCTGCACCCGAGCAGTGCTCGTTACCCGCTGCGCTCCGGTGCTGCAGGGCGGCGCGGAAGCATCGCGGCTGCATCCAGCTCCGGTGCCTGAGCTGGGGGTTGCTGTGCCCGACAGCCGTGCTTAAGAAGCATCAAGCTGACGTTATTTTTTTTATTATCGGCTGATTAGTAACTTACAATGAAGGAGAATAAATGAGCCTGCAGGAGGGGGGAGCCCCTCTTCTGGAGAGGAGCAGCGTGGAAGGCCTGTGTGCGCCGGCCCGTCCCTCAGGACATCTCGCACCGACCACCAGCGCCCACCTTGGCGGCTGGACCCTCCTCTGGAACGCAACGGATCCAACACTGGAATGCTCTGAGGCCACATAGAGCAGCCTGGCATCAGATGAGCCAGCGATTTTTGGGCCCAGCCTTGACTTCCACCCGATACTTGTAGGCAGACCATGAAGACACGTTCCTGTGAGAAGATGACTCAGGAGTAGGGCTGCAAGACCAGCCTCTTCATTCGCTCCGTGAGAGACCGGGGGCTCAGTGCTGCTGGCCAGGGAGGGCTCCTCACCACCAGGGATTAATCCCAAGGTGGATGTGGCTGGATATTGACAGTATAATGTTTTTCAAATAAGAGCAACCTACTGATTCAAAGTGTTCAGAAATTCAGTGTTTCCCTGAGTTCCTATTCAAACTAGAACTGCAACTGGTATGTTACAGTGGAGCCCCAAGTTACACTGGGAATAATTTCAAGCTATTTCTGAGGCCAATTTAGTCTTCTGCAGACCTTGATTTAGTTTTCATTGCTAATGCTGTTACTCTCGTAACATTAGTATGCAAATGCAATTAGTACTGCATTATACATACAAACTTCATGATTATCAGTATATACTATTACTACAAAATACAGTTGCAGTTTTAAAAAATTAAAATTATAATGACAGCATTATATTTTTAATTTGAAGTTATGTTGCAGAACAGAAAGTTCAAGCCTTACTATAGTAGTAAGTCACTGAAAAGCAGGAGGAAACTTTGCTTCTGCAAGAGCAAGTGGAGCATTCGCCCTTTGCCATTCAGGAAAAGCACTAATGCCTTAGCATTGGTGACATGACTTTGCCTTGGTGAACCACCAAGTTCAGAAGCACTTTTGAGTTCATAGAAGCCAGGGGGAGTTAGGAGCTGCAGGTTTTTAAGAGCTCTTGAATGGCTGTGGGTGGCACAAATTTGATAGTCAAATTGGGGAACTTGCATTTGGAGATAGTTGTTTTGAAACAGCAAAACTGCCCACTGGCTTTGACTGGATTTGGAGCTCCAGTTCTACCTGTTTCTTTCACCCTCATCCCCAGGCTGTAGTTGGCACACAGGTATTGCCACAAGGTAGGCGAGATAGCTTGTGAATTTGTCCAGCACTGTGTTTTTCCTGGGGTGGCTGCTGCGCAATGTGTTGCTTATGTTGAACTTGATGATCCCTTTATCACCGTGGAGGTGGAAACTGCTGAGCAAATGGAAGAAAGTGGAGGGAAAAAGAAGCTGTTAGCAAGCAGTTATGGCTTTCCAGCAGGGATGGTGCTGAGGAACCAGCTGAGATGGTGCCCATACTGGTTACAGCTGCCTGGAGGGCTGCTATGGCCAAGGGTGTGTGTGTTTTCATTTTTTTTTCTTTCTTGTTTTTTCCTCCTCTTAGTGCAGAGTGGTGCATTTTGCAGATGGGAGAGGTAAGTGTTTTTTGATCCAGGAATGAAGACTATATTTGGAAAAGATATTTCTTTATCTATAAAGGGGATTATTTCCACAGCAGGTAGGGAAGTTCCTTCTCTGTCTGCACTTTAGCTTGTTTGCCAGATACAGTATTCACATTTGGCATCATTCCCATGCTTCCTTTTATTGATATTATGTAATTCAGAGGGCAAAAAAATGACCTTAATCTAAATTGCCCTTTATTTGGGTATTGTGTAACCCTTCTGGGTTGTTGATGGCTTTAACAGTCTGCTCTAGTTTCTAATCCTGTCTCCAAATCAAATTGCAGGCACGGCTGCTTTGTATGCAAAAAAAAAAAAAAAAAAAAATGGATATTCAACATTGAAATGATGCAATAGCTAGCTATAATTTTAAAAATCCTTGATTGAGTGAATGTTGAAAATAAAAAGTTTAAAAAGAAGGTATGAAAAAAAAAAAAAAAAAAAAAAATTTAAAGAGCATTTCTCAAGCATTTATCGCTGCCACAGCTTTTCACCTGATACAAGCATCTACCACCTCTGTATCTATGAAACTGGAGCACTCATTAACATCTCTATTTTTTTCAACTCTTTCTGGAAACAAAAAAAATAAAGAATGCTATGCTCAAAACAGTCTGCTTCTGAATCTTACTTTATATCTCACTGTCGTCTCCACTGGAAGTGTTGCGCAGCAAGAAAACGGGGAGAACTGACTGTTCTTGGTCACTCATGCACAGCAATGTCTTTAAGATTTAAAACGTGCCCTTGGGGCTCGAATGCTAATGGCATTTCACAAAACATGCTGAAGCAGCATAAACAGGTTTAACAGAAGTAGCCTCTGCAGGGGTTACCGGGCAGAAGGCTCGGTGGCTTTACGTAGCTCTGGAGAGCAAATAGGATGGAGGTAGGTGCTGGATGGCCTCTCCTTGTGAGGGAAGGGGGCTGAGGAGCTTCAGCGTGGACAGTCACAACCTGGCGGTGCAGCCCGTGGTTGAAAAGCCCACCAGGAGGGGAAGCGTCGAAATTCTGCAGTATTGCAGCTGCCGGGAGCAGATGTGGCTCTGTGGGGAGAGCTGGAGAGGCACCTTGCATGGCCAGGGCTCGCAGGGCTGCAGGACCCACAGGCACCCGGAGCTTCCCTCCAAAGCCTCCATCTCTTGCACGAAGGTTTCACTTGGTGCTTCCCTCACTGGCAACCGCTCTGACTCCATGTTCCTTTTTTCCCCTTGAAAAGAGGAATCTTATCAACCCCTGCTGATCCCCCTTAAATATATTATAAATATATGGAGAAATGCAGGGGAAAGAAAATGGTGCTAAAGCCCGTATTTTAACCCTGATTTTAGTTATAGCAGAATCACCTACCCTTCCATTTCTTATCTAATTCTGTACTTAAAGCTATGCCATGATTTTTTTTAAAATGAGGTTATAGCAGATGTCAGATTATTTCAGCCTGTCACAAAAGTGATAGGAATAAAAATAACTTTTCTTTCCTGAAAAGGAGAGAGGAAAGGAATGAAATTCACATTTATTATACTGACATTTTTCACAAGCATTCCATTTACGGAGACCTCATCTTTTGTTGACCAGCAGTAAAATTTTAACAAATTTCTACTTGAATGGATTGTACAGAAATATCTTTCCTGAGAGGTAAGGCTTGGGGATACACAAATGCACCTTGGGTCCCTCAAGGTTTGGGCAAAGCTTTTAGGTTTAAACACTGGGAAAAATTGCCCAAAGATGCTGGGCGCTTTTATGAACATGTTGGAGAAACAGGCATTGGTGAAGTCTTTATGTGTGTGATATAGGTCACATTGCTACATGATGCTGACATAACTGTCCATCAGGATTTAGTGCTACTGTAGATCCTTTGGACTATTACTGTGCATAACAAACCCATCTTCAAAGTGACAACAAAATGCAATAAAACCTACTAAATATGTCCTTATATGCATACATCCTATGAATGAAAGTAAGCACTTCCCATGAAAGCTAGAGAAAATAAAAAATAACACGGACCACTTAATAGTCCCTGTAACTTTAATCTGGCTATAAATGGCAGCTGCTGTGGTGTCCAATTATGTAATTTGTACAAAAAAGTGCAAAATCCCTCAAGTCTGTGGGCTTGCGGCACCTTGCTGTGCTGTGGCCACGCAGAGGGTGGAGGTGTTTGCTTGCTCTCCCTGCTGCCCAAGAAGGGCTTGTCCTGTTGAAGGTGAGTGAAGGTGATGTCGGACCCCCAAAGGAGGGGGAAATGGAAACACAGCCCCATCAGTGCTCCACGTGATGGCTCCACAGAACAGCTGGCAGCGTATTGATGGGATTTCCACTGCACCGTGTTTCGGTTGTAGCTCCCTTCGACTTCTAGTCTCTCTCAAACTGGAAAATTATGCTGGATTCTTTGCAAGCAGAATGAGTAAATTGCTTATTTTATTCACTTTCTCCCATACTGTACTGGTAGAAAGCTGTTTACACCACACAGTGCCAAAATATTTGCACCCTCCTATGCCTCTTTCATCTTTTTTCTGTGTGTCAGTTTGAGTTTTCTTGATATGCGTGCATTCATGCATACATCCGAATTGCCTAGGCTCCAAATCTTAATGGCTGCTAAAGGTCTTTAAATACAAAAATAATTTAGCTAAGCATTTTGAAATATTGCTCATTTCAGTTATAGGCACACTTTTGTATTAACAGATTGGTTACTCTTGTGCAGTAGCATTGAGGAGTCCATTTCATTGGAGAAAAGCATTTCCATAACAAATGGTGTAAGGACAAAACGTATCAAAAGAAAAAAATAACTTTTTCTAGAAAGAAGGCTCTCCTGAAGACTGTTCTTGCTTCCTTTCTTTTATGACTTTCCATAGTCTAACAGGACTCTTAGTATACCCAGCTAGTATGCCCATTAATATTCCTGGATAATTTTTCTGAGTTCTTTTCCAGTCTGTACAATTCTCAGCCCTCCAGGTATCTGTCAAAAAATCCTCTTGCTGCAAAATCAGTCTAGATGCAGAAAAACAGTTAATAATTCAAAAGACATAAATGTCAAAAATAGTGTTTGTCTTTCTAGATGAGTCACTTAAAGCTTATCTGTACTGGAAAGCTATGCCATCATAAGCTGACGACTGAATGCAGAGTTGCAGTTCTACAAGTATAACTGTAGGATGAATGAATTTTCTTTTGCTAGTATGAAAGTAGCTTTTCTACTTAACAAATACTGTTTGGGAAGGGATCTAAGGAAAATAAACCGAGCCTTCCCTCTGAGTATATATTTGCTTATGAGGGATCAGGGCATAAGGGTTTAGCAGTTAGGATACTTAAAAAGTATCCTTAAAACAAACTTGAGGCATGTGGAACGCTTAAAAACTTGCAGACGTTTTTGGGGGAATTAAAATTTTTAGAGGTTAAAAGGTGTGTTAGTATTTGGAGCTAACTGTGGTTATGTACATGATTTATTGATAAGACGTTATCATTCAAGGAGCCTTCCACTAATATTAACAAATGGAATTTTGCCTCTCAGGAGGGATGGCTGGATCTTGCATAGCTTCTATTTATTGATGTTCTAAATTTGTTTTTAAAACATGGCTATGTTGTTCTCAAGATGCAGGGTAAATCTTCCCATTCCGCAGAAGTGCTGAAAAACATGTTACTGTATATGAGTTAGATCTAGTGTTGGCAGAAGTGGATATGTCTGCTGGAGGCAGTACGCACATATAGACACTTTATTTTGCCATGCATCTGGCCTCTTTTAGCTAGATGGGATAAATGCGAATTTCTAGAAGAGAGGAAGACTAAACAGCTGAAAGCAGAGACAAATTTAGATAGTTCTGGAATAAATAATGTTTAATCTTTAACTGTTTAATGTATGAGAATGTCCTTCCTTTCATCTGCTTTGTCCAGTTTGTCTTCTGGAATACAAAGAGCTACAAAATGGGCATTGTGACAGCAAAAGTTTGGCAAAAAAATATGTGATATCAAAATATATATGCATTTTTTTAATTATTCATTTGGTTATATCTTAATTGGAAATAAACTAATTCAGGGTTACTTGGGAGCTGTTTAACATGATTGTCAGAACTCTCCTTAAACATCCAGATTTACATGTTTCAGAATGACTGCATTTTGATGGCTCCAAAACTGTAATGTTAGAAATAAGCTGTAGAGCTTTTTGTGTTTTCCTTGGAGTCTTCTGGTTTTAACACAGCTGTGAAGCCCTAAGCCAATGTAAGGGAATGAATTACCTGAAACAAGCATGAGTAAGTAGAGGGGTCCACAACAAGAAGCCTAGAAAATTGAGCTGGGATCAAGTCTGCTTAGGTGTATATGCTCAGCTTTGACTGCAGGCTTAGTGGAGGAGGTCAGTACTTGATATTTTCTTCTACCTTAGTATATTATATTGAGGGTCCTGATGTGGACACTGTGATGGTATGTATTTTCCTAGCATGGACAAGCACAAGATATATATGAGCTCTGGAACAGGGTACTCAGAGAGGCTGTCCTTCTTTGAAGGACAAATGAGAGCTTCCTTCTTTGGAGATACCCAAACCTGCCTGGATGCCACCCTGTGCCACATGCTCTAGGTGCTCCTGCTTGAGCAGTGGGGTTGGACTAGGTGGTCTCTAGAGGTCCCTTCCAAACTCAGTCAACTCAGTCAACTCAGTCAGAATCCTGTGATTCTGACTTAGCACCAGTGGTTTTAAGAGGTCAACATGGAATTAAAGGTTTCCAAGGACTATGTGTAAATTAATATGTAACTGAGGAGCAAAAAGCCTGCATTGCTGGTTGGAAGATGGCCGCATTTATTGCTGTTTTCCTGACTCACAAGGAGAAGTAGTACAAAGAAGAGAATTTCTTTTGCTGATTTGGAAATGGTCTTTTAACAAAAGCTGTTTGATAATAGCTGTAAAAAATAAGCTCTGCTTGACTTAAGTGCTTACTGCTTCTACTGGGGAGAGTTGCTCTGCTGAGCAGGCTGGCAGAATCTAAGTTTTGCATGTGAAAACTTTCCTCAGCACTTAAAGAAGCACTTAATGAAGACTGTAAGTATTTCTGATCACCTAGTACCTGTTTGAAGTGTTTGACTCATTCAGATAGTTAATCGTGAATTACGAAATTGTTCTAGGCAGAAGCTGAACACTGCTGCTAGTGTTTTCAAAAGGCTGCTAGTGTTTTCAAAATGAAATACCATTACATATATCTTATGCTGATCTCTTGAAAGTACCTGGCTAAGGTGTAAGGACAAAACACTTCTGCATTTGGTTTACCAGGTCCAGAGCTTCATGACTTTGCATTTCTGAATACTTTTTTTTTTTTTTTCCCTCCAGTTCTTCTTGCTTCTTTGTCTCCTGGATTCCAGTTCTAGTGCAGACTTCAAAATACACAATTTAGTAGGCCTTTAGAAAAGCAGCTATTCTTCTGTGTGTGCTGTTCAGTGCCTAGCATAGAATCATAGAATCTTTAAGGTTGTAAGTGATCTCCAGAGGTCTTCTAGTCCAACCCTGCTGCACACGTAGGGTTACCTAGAGTACAGGGCACAGGGCTGCGTCCAGGCGGGTTTGGAAGATCTCCGGAGAAGGAGACTCCACAACCTCCCTGGGCAGCCTGTGCCAGGGCTCTGTCACCCTCACTGTCAAGAACTTTTTCCTTAAGTTCCTGTGGAACTTTTGGTGCTTCAGTTTGTGGCTGTTTTCTCTTGCTCTTATCAGTGGCCACTACAGAAAAGAGGCCGCCCCCTCCTCCTGACACCCTCCCTTAAGATATTTATAGACACTGATCAGATCGAGGCTGAACAGGCACAAAATATGTAGCATGTACAGCTGTGTTATGGCATAACCCTATACTCCATTAATCACCAGACAAATGAGGTTGTGGTCCTAAGTTCCACAAGGTCTCAACTCCAAGGACTGGAGTTTTGGCTCTTGTGTTTCTTGGTGCACACTGTGGACGTACTAGTTTAGCCACCAGCTGAGAGGATCATGTCAAATTTCTGAGTGAGGGTTACTGATGCTACTGCAGAATCTACATAGGATTTAAAAGAAAAGAGAATGATCGTCAACTCTGAATTTGTCTTCTAGAGCATAGGAGAAAGAATTTGGTGTGGTCCAAAGCCTTAACCTTATACTCACTCCTGTTTTTTGTAATTTTGGGCTCATGAATCTGATTCACTGATTTAATCCTCTCATCCTTGAGAGCAAGACCACTTCCCAAATAGTAAAGTCAACTATATATAAAATCTGTAGCAACATGTATGAAAAGCAGGCAGTCTTGCCAAGCAGATTTGGACCATTCTCTAGAGACAGGCTGGTGCAGCACTGCTGTATCTTGTTCACTTTTATTTTGTGAAGAGCTTTTTCTCCCTCTTCTTGCACAGTACATCAGAGCAAGGCAGAATTGAAAAATTAATGAAGCTGCAATAAAACATACTGTTCTATTTCCATATTCTTTGTATTTGCAGATTTACTACACTTGTGCCAAGGGAAACTTCATCATTTACACAAACTTAAGCAGATTTGCTACTGTGGCCTTTTTTTTCCCCTAATTTCCTCCCAAAACTTCTTTAAATCTTTATAAAAATTTATTATTGAGGATAGTTTTTACTTAAGCTACTTCTTTTCATTCTCTTGCAACCTAATTAAATTTAGGGAAGTAAATTAAGCCGCTGAGAGAGTAGCCACCACACAAATCAAATGGGATTTTTAAGAATGAAGGACTGTAAGAAACAACCCTGTTCCATGGCTGAATAAAAAGTAAATCCTTCTTCTGTCAGAGAGCTTTTGAAAACACATGAGCAGATTGCAGAACATCAGTGAGGAGGTAGGTTGTTACTAGGCTTTGCCTTCACCTGCTTCAGTTTGGAAAGATTATTAGTGATACAAGCCTGAAATTTCTGTGGAAGACTATGGCCCCCTTATTATTTTTTTTCTGTCCTCTACTGCAAAGTCATGCAGGAATTCATGGTAGGGCAGTGTGCTGTGGTTGAACCCCCTCAGAGGAAAGCTCTATCTTCAGGCATCGATTTTTTGCCCTCAAGAGTGGCTGTGGATTTGTGGCTATGAATTTAAAATATGCAATATTCAAACTTAGTGATGTAAGTAAGCATGAATGAGATAATTCCACCTTCTGTTACTGTTCCCGGAGGACAGCCAGGAGTGCTTTGCAGTGACATTTTCACATTTGCTTGGGATCCCTTGTGTAGATCAGGTTAGGGAGTAACAAACAACATGGGCTGACCTATGATGAGCTGTGGGAAGCCTCAAGGGAAAGGAGTAGGAACGTAATTACCCTGATAAATAAGCCCAACTCCTGTGCCAAGAGGGAAAACTTCCCTGAAATGCACTTGTCTGCAACCATTCCCTTCCACATGATCTGCGCATGCTACAAAATGACCAGGTGACTTCTACCTCTGATTGCACCATCCCTTGTACATCTGAGGCACTTCTGAGCTTCCGAGCTTTCCCTCCCTCAGCTCTGTCTAAATGCTATCAGTGGACTAGGATGCAAATAGAAGCAATTAATTCTTTGAGTCTTCCTGACTTTACAGGAATAATCTTTCAAAATTTTGGACAAAACTCTCTTATGAGGCTTGTTGCACTAGGATGGTGGAGGTGACATGGCTGATGGGATTTTGACTAGTGCATATGATATATATTATTTATTCAGCAGCGAGAAATAGTCTTCTGACTGAATTGTGCTTATTAGAGGTGTTTGGCTTAGTTATTTGAGTGTTTAGAAGTCATTTTAACAGATCTTTTTTTTTAATCGTGATTTTATCGTATGATATAATTTCAAACATTAAGAAAACATTACAGAGCCAAAGTGTTTTGAAAAATTAATAAAGCTGTCTCCATTTTACTTGTTTTCCAAATTCTCTTGACCTCGGGTCTTAAATTTTCAGTTCTTTTAGAGTAAAAGCTAATGTTTTCTTATAATCATATGATTATGAGATTTAAAGTTGAGAAGGAAAACCACCAAATACTGGGAGACAGATGACAGCTCTTACAAAGACCTGGCAGTAATTCTTCTGAGCCATTTTGTCTCCTTACAACTTACCTCCTGTGAGAGCTGCTCCACTTTCGGATCCATGCCAAGTCTTTGACAGGGGGATAGTTGTACTTATTCCCCCTGATTTCCTTCATATTGAATAATGTACTAGCTGACCCAAATTTCTGCAGCTGTGCCCACATTGGAAAGCCACACATTGCAAAAGGCGTGAATATGTAGGGCAAAACAGTTGATATGGAGAGCTCAGTGATCTTCATTTATAGTTTGCTTATAGTTTTATTCAGAATTAACTGTAGTGTGGCCTTGTGGACCGAATATGGCCTGTTAAGGGTTGAAGCATTTCAGATGATGTCTTGGAATAAAATATCTGCTTTGATTTCATTCAGTTCACATGCTCCAAGACTTTATTTCAAAAGCATACTTCTGATCTGCCCTAAAATGCTGTTGTAGAAGAACCCATAATATGGAAAAGGTAACTGGTAGTTAAGTGTCTTAATTTATTATCACCTAAAATACTCTAGCCAAATACTTGTGAAATCATCTCTGTCCAGGAGGACTTTTCTGTGCCATGTGAATATGTAACATGTAGTCTTCACACAGCCATGGAAACCACTGCCCAACTGATGGGCTGACATAGTTTTCAATCTAATAAATTACTTGGCTACTATTGATTTCTTTTTAAGGAAGGATGTGAGTAGATAAAATGAAAAGTCGCATCATGAAAGGGAAAAGAAATACCAGGAGTTTGAGGGCAAAGGGGCAAAGGTGAAGCTTCACCATTAAAACATTGCTGCAAGACCATCTGAGAAGACCGTCTGTGAATTCTCTATCTCTGGGTATGCCAAAAGGAGCGCTATTGTAAATGTGCACCTGGAGGGCAAATGCGCATCTACGTAGATTTTTATTGCTGTGGTGTATTTCTTTGATGTGACCCATGGATCTCATGCAACTGGAACATTTACCCTCCAAAGAGAGTGGAGTGGGGTTGTACTATAAAGTTAATCTTGCTGCAAGGAAGCAGCTATAAAGCCAGCCTTGCTGCAGGGAGGTGCTGTGTAGTTCTTGATTTGCTGGAGTGTACAATCCTAGTGAGCCCAGCTATTGTCATACTTGTCAGTGATTGGAAATACGGTGTATTAAAAAAAAGTGTATTTCGGCCAAAAATAACCCTTTTATTTCTCCACAGAATGTCAGGCAAGATTAGCCTTTGGGATAGTACTCAGGGCTAGTAGAATTTTATTTATGTTGGATAGCCAAGTTTCTGTGTAGAGGCAGGAATAGGTTCAGAAAGTCCCTCCATAAGTTTCTGAATACTACATCCCTCCAAAGAGAAGAAGGACTGCCAGAAGTTTACTGCCCCTGTATGCCAAGAGTATGGTGCCTGTTTTAGCTTAAACTTGCTTTTCATACTTTATTTACACGGCAACTAATCAGCTGTGTACAGCAAGAGAAAGAGATGTTGTACACCTCTGTCTTTAAGTCCTCATATTTAATTGTTTCGTAGGGATGAGAGTTTAGATGGAGAGAAATTACTTGGAGATACTTTTCTGCATTGACAACCGTCTTACCATCTCTTGAAAACTGAGGCAGTCTGGTTGCACTCTGCCAGTGATGCCACAGAAGGTCGATGAATTGTGATAAACACTGCTTCTCCTAAGGAAGGCTCTAGTCCATGAAAGAATTTATATTTCTTCTAACACATATTCTGCAAATAATTCTCTGTTTAAATAGATTGTTTTGCCTCTCATTTCATCTCAGAGTTTTTCACTCGGAGGCTCTCCCTTTTGTTTGTGGCCTTCTTTAATTTACTAGACTATTTTCTGGTAGAAGGCAGAAACCATTCTTAGTGTGGCCTTTAGAGCCTGTCTTGACTTCCACCATCAAAAGGACTTTGATCACTTAGGGAAGTGAAAGTAGGAGGAAGTTTTAGCATATTTCTTCTATTTCTGTCCTGGACATAGTGAATCAAATGTGTCAAATGCTGATTCATAGGTGAAGCTGTATCTGTCCCTTAGTTTCTGTTCCATATCTCTGTACTGAAGCTGTTAATTGTGAAAGATTGGAAAAGCCCACTGGTGAGAGGGCTGAGCAGACTTAGTGCTGTCTGTTTTGACTATGTATTTTTCTGTCAGCCTTTTCTAATAATGAATTTGTTTTACAGAATTTTGAAGAAGATGAAATGATTGCTAGTGTCAGAAAATCCTCTAATGCAGGCCCTCTGCAAAGAGTTATGAGAAGATAAAAGGGTACATTTGGTAGGAAAAAAATATAGTTATTTTTTCTCCTGTCTTTTTAATACTGTTATCAGTGTTCAACTCTTCAGAAGAAGTTAAAAAATTAAAAAGTACAATGCATTATCCCGCACCAAAAGGATTAACGCTTCCCTGTATATTTTCCTGAATAATGTTAGAGTCATGCTGCTGCTGTTGGTCCTTTCACTTCTGTGGTCCTTAGAGAGATTGATTAAGCTTTAATGATGTGTCTTCCCTGCTTGCTCCAGGGCATGACAATAGGATAGTACAGGCATGCCAGTAAGATATACTCACAGTTAATACTTTTTCTAGAACAATTAGATATATTGTGGTTGGTTTAACCTGTATTTATTGTTGGCAATGCTGACTCCCAGAGTTCAGCATGTGTTGACGTGTGAACGTATTGGTAAATGGGTTGAAGAAACCATTAACTGTGCTCTAATGTATTTTCTTTATGCTGTAGGACATTTGTATCCCTGTAAAAGGAAGGTAATACAATGCATAGAAATAGCTTCAGGAATTACTGTCTTACTGTAAATCTCTTATTGTATGTCTGCCTGATTCTAAAGAGTTATTATGTCTGCAGTGGATTTCATCAGGTCCTTTCAGTTACGGAGTGCATCCATGTAAATTGGAAAGTTTTTGTTTTGTTTTGTTTGTTTGTTTGTATTTTGATGTAATCTTTTTTTAGTCAAACGCCAGCTCTGTGCTATATTCATTTTACTTCCATGCAGCAGAAAGGATGCTCATCTGGGCCTGTGTAACTAGCCTTTGTAAGAGCTGCATTCCATTTTTTGAACTCCTGCAGTTTTCTGGACCAAAGACTTGCTGGCATACTTGAGCACATTTAAAACAATCTGGATTTAATCAGGCATTTGAATACTCTATGTCCAAAAACCTATGCTGTATTTAGAGGTGGAGTGTTCAAGTGGTCTGCACAGAGCAGATGTTCATTATGATGCATTTCTTGCTAAGGACAAAGCTTGATTTGCCCTCAGACTGCCATTCATGATGCTGCAAATAACCTTACGGACACATACATCCCAGTGGTACCCAGGGTATTCACACTCTCATGTCTCTTGGCCTGTGCCACCGTGAGCATGCAAAGTGGTCTGACCCAACTGCCTCAACATCTCTTCAGTGCACAGCAAATCCAGTTGTTCATGGTCTTGTGGTTGAGTGGTTTGAGTGACATCATACAAAGCAGCTGTGCTAGGGAGACCCTTACCTATTTTCAGATGCTGGACAGTTAGCTACTTTTAGTGTATGTGGCAATTACCGTACTATTGCTCCCCTGTTTTGGGTCTCAGAAGCTATGATGCTCTTAGGAGCCTTACAGAGACGTGACCTTAGCCTCTGTGTGTGTGTGTGTGGGTAATGTGTGCTGCTTTTTTTGTGTGTGTGTACCAAGAATGTGGTTGTTTCTATACTAGTTCTTCTGTCCATGTACTGCTCATCTTCATAGCTAATTTCAGCCCAGCATGCCCTGTGGAGATGCCCATGACTCACACTTTGCTCTCTGCACTTAGAGACAGATTTAAAATTCTGGAATCCAATTAGAGCCTCCCTGTGGACCTGCAAGCCTCTTTCATTTCGCGTTCCTCTGTTTTACTTGTCCTTGTGGAACGAGCAGTGAAATTACTGCAATATATCCCCTGCTCACAGCTCTGTGTGAGATTATATATGAAGAACTCCCAGCCATGAGGATGAGCACAGTATATTCAGAGAGATGTGTGCTTTTGTGTATGTGCCCAATTTTTTTAAGTGGCAGCATAGGAGATGTTTAGATATGCACATCTCTGCTATAGGAATCTGGAGTGTCTCTTTGGGCAGACCTTAGAATAAAGTGGTGGATGTGGGGAGAAAGACAAAGTACTATCATCTGATCAGCATCTGAGATGTGATGTAGTATATTAATGATTTACGTGGAAAAACACATTATGTGTGTGTGCTGCAGAAACACACAAAGGACAAAATGTGGAAACCAAGAGGAAAAAAAAACAAAAACCAACCATTAGCAAGCTTTTTAAGCAAGCCTTTTTTGAGCCAACCTTAGCAGGGCATTATCTTGTTACAGACTAAAGGGTAAAAATGGCTTCTGAAGTGGTAATTTCTTACATCACATATGCAAATTGTAAATTACAATTATTCACTGAGAAACCAGTGCAATTTTTGGCACATAGCATAGTCAGATTTAAACATTTAAAAGTCATGAGGTAGACCAGTATAATACTATAAGATTGGGTTAAAATTATCATTTTTTAATTACTTTTGGACTTATTACACTGCTTATGATTTGGTTTATGTTTCCAAACCATTCAAACAATTGCTTACTTCTCAAATGCCTACTTTCAGAAACTAGGATTTACAGGTTTTCAGATAGTCTTTTGCTTCCAGGACCTGGAGCTTTTAAGAAAATACCAACCTGCAAGTCTTTAAAGCAATGGAATCTAAGATTTCCCCTGCTCTGTGTAAAAATTAACCTTTGTTAATTTTGATGGTGCATGGTCATTTCTTTCCTTTCTTGTTTCTGCGATAGGAATAATCCTTAAAGGATTTGAGAGGGGAGTGTTGGGGGAAAGAAGAGAGAATGAAGCGTGTGTGGAGTTGTTAAGTAGATAACACACACCCTCTCTGTTGTGTAATATATTTTCCATGATTTATTCTTATACCAGCAGAGCTTTAAATTTCTTTGATCTATCATTAAGATCATCAAGAAAATTCTCAAGTGCCCTATAAAATATTATTTAAATCTCCCTTCTCCTTCACGGCTCCCTTCATTGATTCCCTGCATATAACTACAGAAATGACTTGTCTGTGTGAGGTGTAATTGCGGTACCACTTGAATAGTTTTGTAATAAAAGCCAGAAACACAGCAGGATTGCAAACATTTGCACCGGGTAGAGGAAGCAAGCTCCAGGTAAGTTCCACAAAATGAGCCTGCATGTCTGACACGCAGGTTTGTTTCTGTGGCAGGGGGAAGGGTCCGTCTAAACTAGAATCACTGTGCTAGTATGGGAAGACTTAGTGTATGACCATGGCAAATACTCATATTGCTAAAAGCCTGAAGCGCTAGTGAATTATGTCTGATTTTGGGGGGCAGGCCCAGGAGGACAGTGGCTACCTGTGCCTTAGAGATCAACTGAGATCCCAAGTGCCTACAAAGGGCAGGACCTGGGCATCAGACATCTTGAGAGGAAGACATATGTTGTGATTCCTGCAGAAAAATCAGTTGTACTTGTAAATTTTTTGTTCAGGCTCAAAGTTTTCATTTAGGACTAGGAAGAGAGATTTTGATGCATTGGAAATAAACAGGAACTTGTTATAGAGGGGGTTTGTTGTTACTGCTTTGGGAATTGTTACTGCTATGGCAATTCAAGATTCACAGTAAGAAGATGGAGCTGAAAAGTACTTCAGCACGTTAATGGTACCAATGTGATGAACAAGATCAAATTCTTAGGCTTGAAAATGAAGCCTACCAATGTTCATTACTCCCTGCTTATTTTGCAGAGATCAGTGACATTGAAACAACGAATCTCCTAACTTTGCTGGGAGCACTTTCAGTCAAATCTGTGGCTTCCAGCACAGACTGCCCTATGTGGTGGTGTCCCAGAGCATATGGTTCCTGTGTGACCTCTCCGGAAAGGAAAGTCCTCTGAGAAAAAGTTAGGAGAACAGAAGATGTTCTAACTTTTTGAGAAGGACATCTTGGCATAGTCGTGTTGCAGTAAGCTGGTAGAACACAGCTTTGCCTCTATTTGTATGTCCAGTTTCATGGTGTATGAAGGTATCTAATACATCTCTAATATTAGTGTCTCTAATGCATATGGAAAATTTTATGTGTTTATGGAGACAGCAATATGACGTTTGCTTTTCTCTAAGAATGTAGTGATCTTGCTGAAGTAAGCTAATCATGGTTGCATTATGTAATAGTAGTAGTGTTACTTAGGATTAATCTTGCCAATTTTTTTGAAAGCCAACAAAATCTAATATAACTAAAATATTTTCTATCAACTTGGCTTTTACTGTTCAGTTATAAAGTTTTTATAGTATATCCTACATAGCTCATTTTCGGTAGAATCATACAAATTTCTCACAAAACAAGTATACAGAAGAACTGTTATAAAACAAAACAGACTGACTCAGCTAACCTGTATTGTCAAGGTAGTAGGAAAATAGTCATTTTCAGCAGAATTCACGTCAGTGAATGAGACCTAGGAATTGACTGTATATAAACCTGTCTGTCAACAGTGAAGTCAATCTGCTGACTTTTTAAAGTAACACCATCAGTCGTCTTATCAGATCAACTGTGTATGATTCAGTGACCTGTTATTCACGAAGATAATGAATACTTGTTTCAGTGGGGAAATCCAAGGCATTGGCAAAGTGTTTGTGGTTATATCTTCTTGCATACTAAAAGGAAAAAAAAAAAAAAAGTTGAAGTATAAATGTGTGCATTTTATCCCTTATTTTTGCCTTGTCTGGAATGCACACACTGGGAGAGGAAGAAATTGTCAAGAATACATACAATAGCACTGTAAAGGCCTGACAGTTTCTCACAACAGCAACAATGTAGTAATACAGCTTTTTTTTTGGAATCATCTTTCACTGGAAAGGATTTAAAACTCTGAAGTCAAGTGCAAAAGGCTGTTCTGAGTGCCTATATTTTATGTACAGTCTGCCAGCTGACAAATCAGACAGTTGCCAGTAGTTTAAAGGGAATTAGTTTACAAAACCTGTTCTGTCCCTGGCTTCCTGATGCAGATTGTGGCAGCTACCTGATGCATGAGCTAGGAGTAGTGATGTATTGGAGGGATATCCCAGGATTTCTTTACTGGAAGACTGCAAATTGTGTGTTCTCAGTGACATCAGTGCCCCTGTCCTTCTAAATGCTGCTAAATCCTCTCCAATAGAGATAATATATCTTTAGGGCTTATAAAATATTACCAACCAACTGGGTTTTTTTTGTTCTGCAGAAGTGGATTTTAGACTGCTGATGTCTTGAAGTGAGAGGTACCAGTGAGGATTTCTCACTGGTGTTCACTCCCTGTATTCACACACCCCACACATGGAATCGGTACAAGTTTTGGTAGTTGCCCCCTAAGAAGGTGTTTACTTGACTCAACACAACCCCGTATGGTATTTTAGGATAATGCAGACTTTTATCTGGGCTGTAATTGTGAATGACTTTGAGCCCTCAGTCCCTAACCTCTGTGTCCAGCATGTCAGCAGCATGTGAGTTGTCATTTCAGTCTGCACATGGAATGAAATAATATGGGATCAATTGATTTATTGCGTGTGACAGTAGCTAGGAAATGGAAATGACTTTGTCACTGTCATCCAAGGCTGGGTTCCTGCTGTAATTGTAGGCAGTGGGAAATTTGCAGTTGACTTCAGTGACAGTGAGATCAGTCTTGGTTAGACTGATTGTGTGATGGATAGAAATGAAGGAATTTGTATTTCATTACCAGCTTCCCCAGTGATCTCATTGCATGGCTTCTGCTGTATTTGTAAAGCCCAGCAAAATAGGCACAGATTGGGTGGGGGGATCTGAATATTTACTGTAGCCTGCAAATAGCTTATAAAAACCATCAAACTGTCTTTTAATTACATAAAAAAGTGTCCTAATAGTGTTATCTATTCTGATGAAAATGAAAGTAGCATTTTGCATACTAATATGAAGTGAGACTGCCCAAAAGGGATGATAACATTACTAATGTACATGTATTTATTCAGTATTATTTTCCACTTCATGCTTTTGCAAAAGAATATGGGGTTTTTTTTCAGCCACTTCCTTGTTTAGATATGTCATTTTTGGGGTACAGAAGATGGTTGCAGTTTCTTACTCCTTCAGTTTCTCACCATTGCTACAAATACAGGAACTTGGATGCTCCTGCAAGAGTTCATCAAAGGGAAGAGACATCTTTGCAATATATCTCATTGTGCTTTTGGCTATAAATAAATTAAGTCAAAATGACTAGAATGAATGAAATCAAAAACTACATCTTGAAATTAAAAATGTAAAAAAAAAGAAAAAAAAAAAAAAAAAAAAAAAAAAAAAAAAAAAAAAAAAAAAAAAAAAAAAAAAAAAAGGTGAATCACTCCTGAATCAATCTGTCTATGCCCTTGAAAATAGCTATCATCATTTTGCGGGTAGTAACTTCAAATATAAACAAATTTGTGTGGAAATGACAGAGGAAAAAGTCTGTTTGTTTGTTTGTTAGTTTATTTGAAGAGGTCCAAGTTCCTGTATTCTTGAAGAGCTGCCATTAGAGTGGAAATGACAGGAGCAGTCGGGTCCCCACTTCTGTCTACCCCTCACCCCAGCCTGGCCTTCTGCCCTTGATTAAAGAGTATTAGAGCCCTTATGTAACATCATGATTACAGCATCTGGGATCAACTGTCTGAATGAAATCTGCTATTTATTTATTTATTTATTTATTTATTTATAGTTTGTGCTGCTGCACACATTGAAATTTTTCTGCTGCCTTCAACTTGTTTGCTGGCAAGATACTGTGAAAATTTGCCAATCTCTGGCCATTTTCTCTGCTTCACCTTTCCATAGTGAGACCTGGGTTTTCCCTGGGACTGTTTGCTCAAATATTATTAATCTCTCCTAAAGTTAGAAATATTTAAAACCTTAGTTGTTACCCAAAGCTGACCAAGTCCAGTGATCAACACACTTTTGAGTTGTTAAGCATTGGACTTGAAGGTATTTATTAAAATATAAAATAAAATACATTTTAAAAAATGGTTTTATCTTCCTTGAGCTTATAGGTACTCTTTTTTTTTTGATTTCTCCAAGTCCTTTTAATAATAATAATGAATTGATAAATACCTGCATCACTAACATTTTTGAACTTTGTGTCCCTTTTCCACTTCATGTGTCTCATTTTCTTTATTTACTCTCTTTTCTAGGCAGCTGCATTATTTATGTTTAAAATTTTCTAATACTGCTCACAAAACTTGCCCTTCATTAAAAAAAAAAAGAGAGAAATAGGGGATTGAAAAGTGCTTGGTGGGGCTTTCTTTGTTACTTCTGTGATGTTTAAATGGCTTTTTCCTGTTAGAAGTTTATATATGAAACCTATTTTTTCTTCTCCTTCTTTTTTTCTTTTTTTTTTCTTTTTCCCCTCAGACTTGATATTGGTGTATATTGGCTTATATATGTTGACCTATAAAGAACAGTTTTTCAAAAGTATACCTTTCTTACACACTGCACATCATGATGATATACTCCTGCACTGACAGTACAAAATCAGGAATTTACTATTTAAGATTAAACTTATCTTGGCTTGACAATGTCCCATTGCAACGTGTGCTCTTTCTACTCACCTGAGCCTCCTGCCCTAATGTGCTTCAGAGGAAGATCATATTTCTGGTGTAAACACACTGAGGCCGAGAGCATAGGACTAGAACAGTGCCTTTACTGGGAGTCACAGAGAGCAAACTTTACTTCCCCCAGGGTTATTTCCATTGTTTTTATAAGCAAGGACAGATCTGTGTCCCTTCTGCAACTATGTAAAGATGATAAAAAAAATCTCAAAAGCTGTCATCTTCATAGACTTTTTTTTTCTCACATCATTTTCCCCACATATTCCCAAAATTGTATAGACTGTGCAACTCTGGATGAGCCGAATGCTGAAGTGCATTGGGTAAATGCAGTATTAAAGACAGGTGAGACTTACGTATCTTTGAGGTCTTGCTTCTATGCTGTCCTAGTGTGACTTAAATTGCTTATTTATATCACCATGAATATGTCAGCTGCTCTATAAAAATAATTTAAAAACGCTCTTCTTTTCCAATAACATTTTAATTTCTTCTTAGAAAATGAATAACTTTTGATCATTTTCTGATTTTAGAATGTTCTGATTTTAGAATGTTGATTACTGAAAACTAGATAGATCTCAACAGATAGAATTGAATTAATTAGAAACAAATCCTACGATTTTTTTGGGTTTTTTTTTGAATATTATAAGGAAAATGTGCAGAAATCGTTAGGGTCCTTGCTTATGCCAGCTCATGTACAACCAAGAATTTTGACAAGGTCTAGTTACAAATGTGTAGATTTACA
Organism: Nothoprocta pentlandii; assembly: GCA_013398315.1. Classification (NCBI taxonomy): domain Eukaryota; kingdom Metazoa; phylum Chordata; class Aves; order Tinamiformes; family Tinamidae; genus Nothoprocta; species Nothoprocta pentlandii. The sequence continues at coordinate 571,419 of VZSG01000515.1, read as the reverse complement.
GAATAAAATATGCATAAGTTCAGATGATGCACCAGTCTGTTCAGATGCACCAGTATGTTATTTCCTATAAGATATATATTTGTAAGTACTACGAGAAGAAAAAAATTCCTCTTATCTGTAACAATTCTCTCTCTCCAAACTCACAGGAAAAAAAGAAACAAAATGAATTACATAGTAAAATTATAGGAGAGGATTGCTCACAAAGCAATCTCAAAAAAACGTTACTGTGAATAACCTTTTTAATTTATACTGACCTGCTGTGTTAATGAAAGTAGTTATTTTTGAGAGAATTGATACTATTTAGAATTGAGCTGTGTGCTGTGTGGTCTGTGCTTTTTATTTATTTATTTTGGCTTTTTTTTTTTTTTTTAGTAGACTTTTAGAAATATTTCCTTGCTGTCCCAGAGCTGAAGCTAGATGTGGCAGTTGAATTTAGTAATATAGCTGTGCACCAGGCTAGCAGTGGTTATCTTTTTGAGTGAATAATCTGCAACCTAAATTGAACCCAGCTGTCTTAGCCTGTTACTTAACTGCTGCAGCTTCTGGAATAAGCATGTGTTCGGCAGAAGCTTCCTGGAGATTATCCATTTCAATGAATAGGACATTGTAAAACTCTGATACATGCCCACGAGTACTGGATAAATTCATTTGCAGTCTGATGCTCTGGGCCAAATATTTAAGGTTGATTCAACTGTATTCCAGTTTTGTCATAAGATTATGTCATTATTTTCAGACATTGTCCTTAGAATCCGATCTTTATGGATTCTTGGTCACATTTTTTTAAGGAAATAAACATGCACAGCTATTGTTGAAGATGTTGGAAATCAGCCAAAATAATGGTCATTATTTTTGAACCATCAAAAAAAAAAAATGTGTTCATTTCTGGAAACAAAAAGAAATTGAAATCTTGGTGGGTACAGTTAGCAATATCCCCGTAGAAGTGACTTCTTAAACCCTACATCCCTGTTTCTCCGCGTTGGCGTCAACATTGCAAGATGCCACCAGTAGTACACACTCTGAAGGCTTTCTATGAACTAGTTATAAGTTTAAAAAAAGATTCTGGAAAACATCATCATCATCATCATCATCATCATCATCATCATCATCATCATAATATAATATTGTGTTTATGTAATATTAAATAATAA
>VZSG01000515.1:553037-569526 GCA_013398315.1 Nothoprocta pentlandii | reverse complement strand
GGGGCACAGGGCGGCATCCAGGCGGGTTGGGAAGATCTCCAGAGAAGGAGACTCCACAACCTCCCTGGGCAGCCTGTGCCAGGGCTCTGTCACTCTAATGTTCTAGACTACAGAGAGATCATGGAGTTTGGTATGTGTATGTTGTCTAGTTCAAACATTTCTATCTGAGGTGTTTCAGAGTTTTCCTGTTGTACAAAATTACCATCTGTTTATTCTGACTTCTATCTTAAATCCAGAAAACTATGGCTAAGAAGCGTTATCCTGTACATGGGAAGTGTATTCCTCGTGACACTCCCCCTTTATGGATTGAGCTGTCAACATGGATTACAAAGATGCAAAAAGGGGGATGGTCTGGTACACTCTGGGTTACATGACCTAAATAGCCTGACTTCTAGAGAAGGCTGAGCTATAGCAGGCTTTTAAATGATAATTCTTAAGGGGACCATAACACCATTTCTAGGCCATATTTTTCAAGTTAGCAAAGGGTGGAGAGAACTTCGACTTAAAGAGTGCTTTGACTTTTCATTTGTAAGTGGTAAGAACGATTTATGGAAGACGTAGTTATCAGACAATAAAACTAGTTTCATTGGTCAAGTCTGCTAGTTCTGTTAAATGCAAGAGACATAAAGAAAGTGCATTGAAAGATCCGTACATTAACGATGGTTCTTAAGGCAGTCCTTTGACCGACGTGCAAACGAAATATTTGAAATCTTGTAAATCTTGAGGCCTTTGCTCGGTTCTCGCACAAGAAACGTTATCATTGGCTTCTGGAGGGCTTTGCCTGGCAAGTAACTGAGCTAAGCTGTTGATATAAAACTGGGGCAGGAGACAGAGTTTACCAGAAAAGTAAATGAATAAATAAAAATGCTGGATTTGTAATATAATAATTTACCTGTATTTTACTCTCTCAATGATGATTTGTTTCTGAGCGTACAAACATGCAAGCAATGTTGGTATCCGCTGTGCTTTCCACTGCATAATAGCTATTAAAATAGCATGTCATTTGCTCATCTTTCAGTGCCCTACTATGTTATTATTTGTGCCCTTATTCTTGACATAGTACATGATTTTGAGTAAATGGGAAATGGAGACTTAACAAGACTCACTAGCCCATTTTATTTCATGATAGTTCTGAATTAAGCAGCGAAAGTCATAAAATGTCTCCTCAGTATTTTTATACATAGGTGAACATACATTCCACTGCTTTGAAACATGTTATTGGAACATATATAGTTTTTAAAATATGCAGTGTTATTTTTGAATACAAGTTGCTTAAATTCTAGTGGCTTGAAATGTACTCATATTTTATACAAGCTACATATATCTGTTTATACACTCTATATAACAAGTCAACCCAGGTAGTAAGTATTCATTTAATATTTAAAATGGATAAAAGAGACTCTGTTTATGTCCTGCTCTTGGCTTGTATATGCAAAAGCAAAATGAATGATTGACTTTTCCTCAGTTTCCCTTCTTTTACTGTTATTTTCATACTTTATACTGTACCCCCCCAAAAAATCTGTTACTACTTTCTACTGAGAAATAGATAATCATACAAAATGTGAATTTAATTATTTACTGCATAAGGTTATGTGATCATGCAGTGAAACTATCAGTGTAAGCAATATGTTAGTTAAGTAATTGTTAAGTTTAGCCAGCCTAAACTTACCCATGTCTCCTGTAAACTATAAAAGAGCCTTTCTTTTTTTCTTGCACAGAATTTCTAAAAAATTAGATGATTTGAAAAGAGATTGTATGGAGAAACACCCTTCTCCATAAACTTTTTGTTCAAATAGAAATCAACGTTAAAAGGTCATAAATTTAAAAGTCCAGCAGTACATATTTTTATTGCAGTAGTGAAGTTAACTGATCCATTTTACCTTACAATCTTCTTTTGATACTATCTTCCTTAGGCTTCTCTGACGTGCAGACTCTGTAACCCTTAAAGACTTCACTAAAAGTTTGTTTTGAGCTAAGAAAATAGAGGAGCAAACTTAGAATATTGTAGATACTACTGAACAGATCTCTGTGCTGTAGAATAAGAAATCTCGTGTGATAGCTGTTCCATTGTCTTATATTATAAAGGGAAGGTAGGAAAAAAGGTAAAGGGGCTCCCTTTTTTAAAATTTCACCAGAGCATCCATCACAGGTCATGTAACATTTACATTTTTGTTGACTAAGACAACGTGCACTTCTGACGCCTCTAAACTTTTCCAAATTTTTATCAATGAAAATATAAACATAAATAAAATTAATTGTTACATAAAGTAAAATAGAGGTTGTTGCTAGGCTGACTGCAGTAGCTGAGTGAAAGTGGTATAAATTTAGTAACAGGTCAAAAATCGCAATAGATCATTGTCTCCTACAGATCCTCAGGTTTTCTTGTTAACTGCTAAATTAAGCGGCTGACAGCTGTTAGCTAAGCTTGTAATAGATCTGCAGTCATGTGTTCTTAATGATTCATTCTAATTATGCCTATCTTTGCTTACCTGAAATGAAATTCTCACCCAGTTATCAGTAAGTATGGTATTCGTCTGCTTATTATACAATATATTCACTTCAGATTGATTTCATTCTTAAAGATACAGCATCATGGCAGTGAAACTTCTTGAAATGTAGTTTTTGTCATTGTAAGGATTAGCTGCTTAATGCTCATGACTTTTTCTGATCTTAAAATGTGTGCTTATGAACCATTTACAACGAGCACCTCATCTGCATCAAGTTTTACTAAAATTTCACATTCCATAGAAACTGCACAGTTAGAGTAAAATGCAGATTGTTACATAGCCATTAGTAATGTAATCCAGTATGACCTGAAATGATAGATATATACCAGGGTTCTGAAAAGGCGTTATGTTGTGGCACTAAAGAATGAGAAGAGAAAATGTGCCTCTCAGTCTGCAAGCTGCTTTCCTCCCTGATTTTTTCATGGTCTCTTTGGATGAAATCTGCACTGGTCTTGGACAGTAAGTCATTGTTTTTTGGGGGGTTGAATCTTGGAACTTTTACTCCTTCAAACTGGGCTGGCAGCCACAGTTCCCTGTCTGTTGCCTGTAAATACTTCTGTGGGCCAGTGTTATTTTCCTCTGACTGAAGATCTTTGTGTTCAGGCGGTGACAGTAATCAAAACTAGGAATGAAACTTTCTGTTTGTGAATTTTTTTATTTGAGGTTCGTCAGAAAAGGCAGATCTCTAGCTAGTAAGCAAGTTCACAACCCTGCATAGGTGTACTGCGTTGTGAATCTGAGAGGTTCATGGCAATCTGTACATGATTGGACTCTGATTTTGTGAAGGCGCTGCCTGTCAGTGTTAGTTCCATATTTTCACAATTTTCAGTTACAGGGCATGTGCAAGTTTAGTTCTGCTTTGGAAGCTGGCCAGACCTTTCTTTTATGACTTCTTTGTCTCTTTCGACATAATAAATGCAGTGATTTTCACTCACAAAAGTCAAGCTTCACTGGAGATTTATAAATCAGGTAGATAGTCTCCTGTAACACAGATGGTAATAGTGGACCTTATAGCTGCATCTGAAAGCAGATTTAAATTGTTGGAATAGGATTCAGATGAAATCTGTCCCTGAATTTCCGTATTTGAAATCCTTAAAAACCCTCTTCAGCCTAGCTCAAAATGCAACACCCAAACTTTTACTGGCTTTTAAAATCTCCCAGTGGCTTTAGTTCTGTTTCTAGAGATAGCCAGCTGAATCTTACAGCCTTTACGTAATTTAGCAGCTCAGCACCTTGCTTATACCTCAGAAGAACTGGGATTAAGAAGCTTGATGTTCATCTGTCTGCCTTCCCTAAAGAGGTCAGTGCTTTATGCCTTCCGTGCGGTAAGAAGATTTAGTCTCTCACTCGGTGAAGGCATGGTCATATTTTTGCAGTGCATTCATTGTGCCACTTCTTTTATAAGCAGTAGTCCAGATCTAATAAGAAATCCAGAAATTGTGAGGTTTCTTTTTGAGGCTTCCAAGATTCCCAACTCCTGCTTTACATGTAAATGTTCCAGTCATTCAACCTTAATCTGTTTGGAAATTTTACACCATACCCCAAAAATGGATCTTACAAATGTGCGTTAGATTCTTTGGATAAATGGGAGCATGGCTGTAATGTATTGTTTCTCTACCTGGTTTCATCATATGGGATTTGGAGTATCCTGTCCAAGGAACAGGGCATGGGCAAGGGGTCAATTTTCCTAACACCTTTGCTTAGACCATTTTGTTTTACTGTCAGTTTTATTTTCCTAGTTGTTATTTACTGTTAATCGAGATTCTCCAAAAAGTCTTAAATGTTGGTGTTGTAATAAAAAGCTTACTGAAATCATATCAGAGTGTAGTTACTGTATTTGTTCCTACATCTTTCTGTTAATGATTAGATTTAGTCAGCCTGAAAACAAGCTCACTGTCATGTATGAGTGTTAGTGGAACTGCAGAGTAAATTGTCTCCAGATGACATCAATGTATTTTCCTTTTGAGCAAAACATTGTGAAAGTTAATGAATAGGATACCAGAACCTATTAATATCTTCAGGAGCAAAACACATGTTTAAGACCAACTGCGTTTAAAAAAAAAGGAATAAGTCTAATGTTTTCAATGTTTTGACATTCTGACATTTAAATGGCTACTGTGATCTGAGCCAACTGGTTACAACAAGCTCTGTGAGTACAGAGCAGTCAGTTCAAATAGAGTTTGGAGACATCTGCTGCAGAATAGAGCAACGTGATGGTGGGACTGCAAGGGAAGAGGTTTTACTAAATGCAAAATAACATATCCAGCCATTGTGGCCAAAAAGATAGCCTTTCTGTTTCCCAAATATAGTCACGGAAAACTTTACATTTGATGATATGCTCTTTATCACCCGAGGAGCACAAAACAGAAGTTAACAGTTGTTGTTTCCATTTTCTTAAAGGAGGCTCTGTAGCATAGTATCATTTGAGTCTAACTTCACCCAAAATTTGCTTTTGTAATTTTGACTGCTTCTGTGAATAGTCATAAATGCTGATTTCTGGAAACCACATATAAAGATTTTTATATGTACTCTTTTCAAAAAGAGGAAAGCATATAGAAAGAAAATAGCCTGACAGAGGATTGGGAAATTTGTCTGAACAAATCCTCGTTCATTCAACAGGAAACTGAGGGATTGCGATGGGGCAAAACACCTAGCCACTTTGCAGGATAGCTCTCCCTTGTAAATATCACTCGTGTGACGTGCATCTTAGGCTCTTTAGCCTAACTCAAGGGCTGTTTTGCTAATGCTTTCAGTGGGGGCTGGTCTAGATTCTGAAGAGCTCCTCCAGGATTTGAGGCACAATGTTATTCAAATCCATTTATACACACTTAGCAAGTATGAACCTTAATAAGAACAGTTTTCCTGATGAAAATAGGTCATTGCTAGGCAGGATTTCCTTAAACATTTCAGTATCCTTAAAAATACAGGTAAAAAAGCAGTATGAGGCCTGAGTTTAAGGTTGCTAGCACATAAACGTTACCCTTAGGCTCCTGAAAAAGTTAAATAAATGTTGCTACTAATGTTTCAGCCTTTAATTTTATGAGAGAATGGGAAGGAGAAGGAAAAGGACCCCGATTCTTGGTTTTATTACAAAGTTGAGCTTGTCGATTTTAATACTTTAATATACTTTTTCCCATAGTATTTCTGTTGTGACTATTACATTTCCTAACTAAATGTACTCCTGCACATATTATTTTTCCTGCCAAGATATACAGACATAACACCAGGCACGATCCCTCTATCAGAATTTTTATTTAAAGACTGTTGTAGACATGAGAGAGTCTATTTGCAGAAGAATGCTGCAGAGACATAAGGATAAAAGGGGAGATGTGATTATTGTGCATGTGATGTTTAACTAGCTGTACTAGTTAAAATCCGCTGTGAACTATTCAGATGTACTTGCTTCCCTTCCAGATAAACAGACCATGTGTGTAAGCAAACAGCTTGTGTTAAGATTATCAGTCTGCTAATTAAAAGCCGAATTACTTTTCACGTTTATTTCTCTTAATCACTTGGTGAATATAATCCTTAGTGTCAAGTGTCTTGCCAGAATGAAATGTACTGTGTAAAACTACAAATCAGTGACTGACCTAGAGCAGTGGATAGCTCTTGACATCCAAGTGTTTCCCTATCTTGTTTAGAAAAGAAAATCTGTGAGTACTTGACCTTGTATTTAGTTATGCACATATCTATAACAAATGGAAGCAATAAATCATCTCCAGCTCTTATCACTTTTTATAGTACTTAGGGCTTCTTAAGAGACAAATTCATATTTTAAAACACTCTAAAAATAATTATTTAACAGCTATGAGAAGGACCTCTGGCTTCTCTTCTGCCTTTATGATCCTCTGCTGTAACAGTAAATTTGGAATTAACTAATTGATTGCACAAAGAACTGATTAAGAACAGTCTGTGGAAAATTAAAGATTAATGATTCTCCCACCCCACAAGAGATTACTTTGTGCCAGTCAAATATGGTAACAAAAGATCATGATTACAGGAGTTACTTTATGATAGAGATACAGTACTATGTAATTAAAAACTGTGTCTAAATTTATTCGTAAGAGTCAGTGAGAGTAAGTTTTCCAGTGAATAATATCAGTACTTTACAGCAACAATTAACTTACTTTTATTTGATTTTTTTTAAGACTCAATGTTCCAAATTAGTCTTTCATATAATTTCAGTGCATGGAATTGCAGGAGAATGTTCTGCACAGTTGATACATGGACGAACAACCTTGAACTGTGTTTTATTTCTTTGCAACTATCTTTAGGAGGAAAAAGGTTTTGCTTGTTTTATTTCTAGGAAAAAGTAAAATCTCCAGCTTCTGAAAAATATTGTGGACTAGTAAGTATCTTTTTTTTTCCACCTTTTGCTTTAAGGATATTGTTCTATGTGTTCATTATTTCTCTACTACAGCATCTCTTAATTTTGTTTATTTTGAATACTTGTATGGGAGATTTTAAAAGTCTATTTCCCTCCATCCATAAAATGCTGTTAAACAGATACAGAAAGAACATCTGCTATCAAGTGGTATGAGCAGCTTTGTTTATGTGTATGACAGTGTTAAGTATAGCTTTTTTATTGCATTGAATTTTCTGATAATTATAAAATAAAGAGGGAGCTGCATTGTGTATTATTTTGTAAGTGAATTATATTTGAAGTTCCAGCACTGGATTCCATTACAGCTGCTGTTATTTCTGTATGCAGACACAATTATGTATCAAGGAAAAAAAGTAAAACACAGATAATTTCATATTCAGTCACTAATCTGGAGGTGGAGGGGATGACCTCATGTACGACATACTTGTATTTCAGACCAAGTGAGACATCCTTGGGAGCTAAATTATGAAATGGGTATTATAAACCAAAACACTATTTTATTGTAGCACATATAGGTCCATACATTTTGTCACAGAGAGGCCTGTAGATCTGATGAGCTGCCTCCTGATGTATCATTTTTCAACCCAGCTAATCAAAGTGCTCATTGTAAATTAATTGCCAAAGACTCCCAGTTGAAAATGAGATAAAACAAATTGTTCCATAATGTTTCAGAATAAACATTTCGGTTTGGGAATGAAAGATGTGGCATCTGCTGACACTGAGCAAAGAGTGTGATCACCAGAGTATCACCAGTGTCCTTATTCCAGGATATCCAGGGAACCCACAGGTCCAGTCCCCAGTCTGATGTGCACCTTGCAGCCCTGCAGTGTGGTGCTGTGGCATGAGCTGAGTGCAGGGGCCAAGGGAGCACCACGGTGACCCTCCTCTTCCTTGCATCACATCTCTGTCCATCTCTGGGCCACACCAGATAGGCCACTTCCTATGGGAGACCTACTCAACATGAGTCTATTTTCAGGAGACTGATGTTCAGCCTATTTTCATCATATTTTATAGCTACACTATTAGACCTTGCCAGGTTATAGTGCTATGTTGTGTTATTGTTGTCTGTAAAAATAGAGTATTTTTTAGAAGGCACTTGCTATGGCTAGCTTTTTTTGTTTGTGCAGCTTACAGATGAGGATATGAATACTTCAAATTTCAAACAGCAAGTCTGATACCAGTACTATTTTAGGTCTCTATTTTATGCCTTTTTAATGAAAAATTAATGCAATTTTCACGAAAGAAATTTGATTTGCCTTATTTGGTTAATAGGTTTTTATATGAAAGTAAGAATGCATCATGGATACTGATGCTTTTTTTTTTGCTGGAGTTGGTTTGTTCAGGAAAGCAGAGCTGCCTTGAAAAACAGCAGGCACAGTTCATGTACAAAGGTGGCATATCTGGAGGTCATGTCCCCTGTGCATGTATGTGTGCAGTGTGTTCCAGTTCCGTGTGAAAACACCATCCTGATGATGGCAGCGATACCCACTTCCATTGTAACGTGCTGCTCATGCTGAGAGGATCTTGGCATGCAGCAGCTACAGGAATGAGCAGCTCTATGGCTGTCCCAGTCGGGAGGAGAAGCTTTATACACACATCAATCACCCCATCTGTGTCGGCCTTTCCCTCTTGCTGTGAGGAGGGGGAGCAAGAGGACGTAAACCGGGATTTGTGTGCGTGGTTTTCCTTTTTCCCTGCCCCTTTCTCCGCCTGGGATGCGACTCTGCGCGCATTGCGCATCACCCTGCAGCCACGAGGGCCCGCGAGGAGCAGATGGCTGCACAGATTGCCGGGAACCGTCTCCGTGCGTCTTTCGAAGGGCTGATGGTGCGAAAAGCGAAGCTGAGCAGCAGTCAGCATCCTGGAAGCCAACCGCCTGGCTGAATTTGGAGGCCGGACGGTTTCCCCGGGATGCAGGTTGCTAGGAGACCCTGCCTGGCAGCATCCCTGCTCCAGTGGAGATGCCCGCCTTTGCTCTGCAGAGGGATTTTTCCCTTTAATGAGGGAAATGACCGTAGCCAGACAGTTCATCCAAGTTTTGTCTTTGGACGTTTCTAATGGAAAACGCTGCAGCAGTCAGTATACATAAAATGAGCATGTGGGGCTCAGACACGTTTTATAATCGTCAGAAAATGCAACTCAGACCTACACGGAGCTTTACAGCAATTATAGCAGGTGTGAATTGGCACCTTCATTATACTGATTAACTGTATTGATTACAAAATACTGTTTTCTTTGTTGTGCCTCTTCTTCTGAACCTTTCATGGCTAAGGCACATATTGCTTATATCTGTTGCGTGATGCTTTTAAATTTCTAATATCTTGCAGAAGGGTGACATCTTTTAAAATCAATCTTTAGAAAGTGATATCTTTGAATTCCTTTCCTTTTTTCTTTACTTTGACCAGTGTTTATCTTTCTCAGAAGTTATGACCAAATGCAGTGATCTTCATTACAAGATTACCATGTGAATTGTTTGTTTTCCTTTCAACCCCAGGCTTTACCTTGAAACATGTTAATGCTACACATTTGGGTCAGCTTTTGCCCCCAATAGGTGAGAGTTTAGTGTTGATTGATTTGAGCACTCGGATTTATTCAAGTCCTATGATTGATAGTGCCTGCTTTTATGCAAATAGTATGCTTGGTATTTCATACTCAAGCAGTAGACCAGAGCCTCCTAAATTCTGAGAATCCTTTTGCGTGTGTGTTTGTTGGTATGTAGCAGCTTCAAAGAGCAGCTAAGACATTAATGCAACAATAGGAAGTGTGGGACAGGATTTGGTGCCTCATATAACACGTTGTGGATACTACCAGGCTAGTCTGCCTAAACTGGCATTGTAGAAGAGATATTCTCGTTGAATACTCCTATTGCAAATGTGAAGAATAACTGAAGTGAACATGGGCCCAAAGACGAGAAGCCTGAGTACTCACATACTCGTGTGAGTACTGAGTACTCACATGGGTATTCATCTTCTCTGCTGTCCCCCTCCTGCAATAGCCTTCATTCATTATCTGTGCTGGATACTCTTAGTGAGTAATATTTAAATTTACTTTGCATGCCCTTATACTAGAAAAAAGTGGCTACTTTGCACTGATGGAAGCAAATGTCAAAAGGTAATCTCAAATGATGAGTCATGTGCAGGTCCTTCCTATGGTTATCGTTCCACAATTAATCACAGAGAGGGAAAAGTGCTACAGTCATTTGAGCATATTTAATTTAATACAGGTCTTTGGAAGTTAAAAGCATTATCTTGGACTTTAAGAAAACTGTTTCAGAAAAACAAAACAAAATGTCAGCAGCCCTGCTAAAATTCAGTATGAGGAGTGATGCGTCCCATGTACAGAGTTATATAGGGAATGACATGGACTTTTAGCTATATTGAATGTTGAATGGAAAGAAACACAGTGCTTGTTCACTGTGCCTTATGCAAGATTTTCTTCAAATATAGTAAAAAATCAATCTGCCATGCAGGTGAGATATTAAACAGTTAAAAGTAAGGAGCTGATGCAGATATTGAAAATAATTGTGGAATGCTTATCATTAAATACTTGGCTTTCAGCTTTTGCAGGAACACTTCTATGAAAATATGCAATGCTCTTTTTTAGTAAACGGTGCTGTTTTTTAGTGACAGATGGTACACGCAGTTATATAAGACTTTGATATGTTGGCTTCTCTACTTGCCAGGAGGGTCTAAGTATTGACATGAAGCATGTTTTCCCTGTAGCTACGATTTTGACCAGATGAGTGTATTGCCAATAAACCCAGCCTGCATAGGAATTTAAGTGGGTATTGATTTTTTTAAGAAACAAAGAAAATGGACTTAGACCTTAACTGCCCCTTTTAATAATAGTGTTCATCATTTTAGAATGGAGCTGACAAAAATAGTTCTTTAAAGAATTGCTTAGAACCCATATAAAATACCATGCTACCCATATGCAGAGACTTTGAGTCTTGCTCCTAAATACCATAGGAAGCCATCTTTTCATATTGGAATTCCAAAAACATATGTTTTTTCCTTGTAACAAGGCATATTCTTTTGATATTAAATGAGAAAAAAAATAAATTACCTGCTGAAGTTTAGATATTCTCAGAAATGTGCCATTTTTTTCCTTTCTTAGTCCCATAAGGGTGTTCAGTAATAAGTCATATGTTGATGTTTTTCATTTTATCGCATTTTTTTTAAGAGTGATTTTTTCTTTTTCATTTTGGCTTTAACTTGCAAGGGTGCTGTCAAGATTGTGCAGATCACTAGAGGTCAAAATAAATATTACTTTGTGCTTCTTGTCCCACCCAAAGCTATAAGCTCCAACAGCAGTTAGCTCTTGGGATTTTCCTTTGCTAGTATTGGGATCATTTGCAAGGTCAACTCACATTGAAGCTGGTCGATTATAAGCTAGATGCTTATTGACATTTTACATTGAAATACTGCGTAACTGCCTCATCTTTATTACAAATGAAAAAATGTGAAAATGATCATACATTAAAAAATTAGGTTCCCACAGTCATAAGCTAACAGAAATCTAGCCTCACTGTGCTTTTATTTTATGAGCATTTGGTGCTGTGTATCTTTTGTGCTTATGGGAGCCTCAAATGTCTTGCTTAAAAAGTAACTGATAAAATGTCTTTAAAAAGCATATCACATTATCAGATTACATCTTCCATATTCATAAGTGTCACTGGCTTTTTACCCCTCTCGCTCTGAATTTACATGATTCTGAGATGATCCTTCTGATTGGCCTTTCTGTAAAGTCAAACAAGCAGATGCACTTGTTTGTGAGAATTCTAACTGAAGATATCTTTACCCCACGTTAAATGCACCTGAGCCCAAATTTGTGTGGCCCATCTGACTAAATTATAAACCAAGGTGATAGGTTTGCAGATTAAAATACCAACTTTTTCCTTTTCACGTGTTTCTGCCTGGTGTTTCAGTGCTTCTGTTCCAAGTTTTCCTAGCAAAGATAATCAGTAGTGTTATTGCTACATGTGTCTGGAAGCCACCACCTCCTAATCTAATTCTGAGACTAGTGTTTGGGACTGTGCCTTGGTATAATAAACATAATTCTTTCAACCTTTGCTGCAGATTATATTTGAATTTGTTTGATTTAAATGATATTAGCAAATATTAGTTTGATTTAAATTATATTAGCAAAACTGCAAAGATTCTAGAACATGCTCTTTACACATGGTTTGATTCAGTTTGGTTTAAATAATTCTATATAGGTTGTTTTAAAAATTAGGTTGTTTTAAAAACACCTTATTATAGCAGTACAACTGGTTGTGTTGCCATTTTTTTACAGGTAGAAAGTCAATTTGAAGTTCACTGCACATAGTGGAAGAGAAGAAAGCAGTTAACCTTGCTTTCATACTTAAATATTGAGACATATCTACCCATCCTTTAGTTCTGTGGGCTACAGCTGCAGCAAATAAAGAACAATAGGGGTAGATTCAGCGCGGAAAATAACAAATCCAAAATGTATAGTAACACTCCTCACCAGAAAGTGGTTTCAGGTGCCCTTCATATTCCAGGTATCATGTGATGCAGAAGTTGTACAGCTTAAGTGAGTTCACTGGATTTCAACTGGGAACTAAACTCTCAGATTTTTAAACTTGCTGACTTTGTGTAACCTATTAGTATCATTAAGAAGGAATGGGAATTGATCAAAGAGTTGAAGGTAAAATCAGGTGAAGTGCTACTGTGGATTCACACACTTCATTTGCTGTAGTGAGTAGCAAGTTTTACATATTTTGTTAAAAAGTAGTGGTAGCCCTCAATCTAGCAGTTTTAGCCAGGAGAAATTTCCAAGACAGTCACTCATGAATACAGGCAAGTCCTTATGCTCAAGGTAGAAGAAAATGGCCCAGTTCCTTAACCTGGAGGCAAAATACTTGTAAATAAACTGATTAAATTTTTGTCTTTTTTTGCCTTTTAAAGAAAAAAAATCCACAATTAAGAAATGTAAAAAGTATTCCTGTTAGTCTTGTAGCATTCTTATGAAAATAGATTAGTCCAAGGTTTTAAAGCACTCACGTTAGGTGTAATGAATACAACTGAAAAAGAACCACTCTGATGAATTCTGTCTTTTTGCAGGAGTAGGCATTAACACTAAGATTCCATAGTAGCCTAAAACAAAATAAAAAAACAATTGTTTAATTGTTGCTCCATTACTGCTTGTGTAGGGCTGCATGGCACTGTAGGGCTGGGGTATTAATTTTGACCTCAGTGTTCCAAGTTTGTTTCTGCAGTGTATGGAGCTCTAGAAGAAGATCTCTTAGGTCTTAGGGATATACAAGTTTCTTCAGTTACAGTGAGTTCTTGAAGGTATGATTTCTGTGATCCATACAGAGCCATAAAGGAGATTTGTTACCTCCATCACTGATAATCTTACAAGATGACCATGACTAAATTCATAACTTCAGCAGGAGAGAGAGAAGAACAGGGCTGAAGTATTGGGCCTAGTGAGAAGCTGATAAACTGTACTGTATGTAACTGGAGCTTGTAGAGGTAATTTTGAGCCTTGCAAGTAATGAACCCGAGAAACAGCAAAACCATTAAATCAGTTTCTCAGGTCATTCATGCCAAATAGGCAGCTCAGAATCGAAGCACTCTGCAAGTGATTCAAGTGCTTTGTCCAGTGCAACCTCAGAGAGGTTATGTAAAAGCAATATTTCTTCCAAGAAACAAAGCAAATACAAAGCCTCTTCAGAGGTGAGAATCCTCTATTAGTGTTATCTAAATCAGAAGTGTTTTGCAGGGTCAGAACAAGAACTGTTAGTTCCCTGGAACAAACTTCTGATTGATGTAAAGAAAATAGGATTTCAAACTGAAATCTAAACTACAAAGAAGCAGAAAAGATTTGGTTTGGGCTTTTATGTCATCAGTTGTCAAACTCGATATCTGCAGTCAGAGGACTTTTTGCCTAGATTGTATTCATAAAGTTATTTCACTTTGTGGATAGTAGTAGGATCAAGTTTGAGTTGTATTTTTTTGTTTGTTTGTTTTGTTTTGTTTGTACGTTTGTTTGTTTTGGTCTTAATTCTTACAACACTGCAAAACAACTGTGAAATACTGAACATTATAGGTCAAAATAAAGAATGCTTTGTTATTTGAAATTATTTGCTGAATTTATATTTGTAAAGGATGATTGTTTATTCCCTGAAACAATAGGTAAACAGACACTTAACCAAATCATGTAGCTTAGGATACTGTTAAGATTTATGAATGTATTTTTGTGTGATTTTTAAGTTTGCAGATTAAGACTGTTAACTGACTATCTAAAAGCTAATAATTCAACACTGATAATAGGGTAAAGAATTTTTTTGATCTCCAAAACACCAGTTTGTATTGAAATGGGTAAGTAGAGCTAAAAGTAATGATGTTTTGGTGTGACTCAAAGCCTTCTCCTTCCCTACATTAAATTATTTAGAAAAAGACTGGAGCAAAACTGACAGTAAACAGAGAATTAACTAGTCTTTTAGCTCCAGAAGTGTTGCTGTGATTATAGGGCAATATAGTAACTTATAAACAGCTACTACTGTTACTAATTCTACTTTTATTTGCCTGGGTACATCTACAGATTTATTTGTGATACATTTTTCACTCCCCAAAAGTGAGACATTGTCCATGTGACAGTTATAGTTGAGTCCCTTTGACCAATTTATTTCAGTCTTATCTGTCTCTGATTAAAAAGAACAAGATAGAAAGAAAAATGGGTACCTTTGACAGCACCCTTTGCATTATATGGTGTGTCTGCAGCATCAGTATTCAGTTCAGTGTCTTCTGCCTGGTCTGTGCTTGTTTAGAAACTGAAATTTGTAAAATAATTTTCTGTCTCATTGGCTAATTGTGACAGATTTATTTGTGTGATATATGTCCATCCTATTTCAGCGTCCTGATTCAAAGCTTACATAATGACAATACTGTGTTTTCCTAAGTTATGTTCCCTCTGGGCTAGTTTCATAAAATGATGAATTCAGCGTTTTCTTTTTATAATTAATAGTACTGTTGCTAGATTGTAGGTTTCTTCATTATTCAGATGGCTTAGTATTGACAACAAGTTTTTCCTGATTTTTAGTTTACACTGTACAATTCAGAATATATTATCCTTTTGTTCTGTGTAGGCATTCTGATGTTTCTACTTATTGGTAAAATGAGCACTGAATTAATTAATTGGTATGCAAGCCTGCAATTGCTAAACGTTATAGGCAATTGTAAAGAACTATATAAATTTTCATTTCAACAATCCAATTACATAGGACAATTAGTCTCACACTTCTTTTACTCTATTAAGTTATTTCAATTATATGTATTCAAGGAGTTAGAGAACAGTCCTGCACTGCCCATTCATCTTTTTTTATTTTTTATAGCCTTGTTTGTGGGAGAATCCTGAATTAGTATTTTGACTGTATAGAATTAAATATATTCTGATAAATACATTAAATATATTCTGATTAAAGGACGCTATTTAGCAAATAAAACCAAGCTGAATATATAGTTTTCCAAAAAATCAAACAATATACCTTAATGCATATAAAAATCCATGAAGTTCAGTGCCCCTAAAATTGAAGCTGTTCAGCATTGAAGAATGAGACATTTTTGGAGAGCTGTTCAGTAATGCAGAATTGGTGCAGAATGCTGCGAGTGAACCATGAGTTTTCAGATGGCATAAGTGAAGTGATATATGAAGGTACTATATCATTTTGTTACAAAGACATCTTTTTACCTATCAGAATGTAAATGAGTGTCACAATGACTTTTGCTTTCCTATCCCTCTTCTGTGTTTGTGCAGTTAAGCAGTGACAGTGTTTAAGTGCTGAAGTCAGTGTTTATATCGGGAACTGAAAACTGATGGATATTCAAAATGGTCTGGAGCTTGCAGTTGTTTTTTGCAGGGCACATTGTGTGATGTGTCCTGCATGTGGCAGTTGTGATACCAGCAGCCCTGTGGTTTTGTAAAGCTGTTTGCTGTGGAGTGTCAAGAGCTCCACTGAAGAGGTGAGTCGTGTTGGTGGTCGGCTGCACTGGGACACTGGCCCCTAGAATCTTTCTAAATTACCCTAGAATTGAAGATACTCCAAAAACTTGAGACAAATGATAAACTTGATTGTGATATTTCAGGTATGTCATGGAGAAAGATGTGGGGAAGGCTTTCTGAGCTAATTTTAATTTTAGGATTTTTTTATGGTTGACTTATAAGAGGTTATGTGCAGCTGTCTTCATTTGAGAGGAAATGCATATATTCAGATGAGCAACCATTGATTTGATATTTGAAAACCCAGCAAGGGTGAAGGAAGGAGCAGAGGTACGGTAATGGTCAGAGGAACCCGCTTGCTAGGGCCGTGAAAGGTGAATGATTTATCCTTTAGACCTTTTATCCATTATCCTTTAGATCCTTTATCCTTGGTGCATAGCCCAAGATGACTTAAGAGATGTAAATCTCACCCAAGAACACCTTGCAAACTGAAGGAGGCTGTTGCCTACAAGGCCGTTGGTGTAGGAGTTACTATGGGGTGTAAGGAGAAGAGTATTTGGGGACAGACTAGAGGGGAGACTGCAGTGTGTATGCAGTGTGAAACTGCCTTGTGTACATTAGTACTTCACCT
>VZSG01000515.1:536680-552935 GCA_013398315.1 Nothoprocta pentlandii | reverse complement strand
TTTTTTTTTTTTTTTTTTTTTTTTTTTTAATATTCTTGCACAACTTAGTCTGTTCCTAGGTTATGATAGATGTGGGTGTTTATGTCATATATCGACTCCCACCCACTGCATACAAGAACAGCAAGTATGAGTGAAAATGATCTTCTTCTAGGACGCCTGTGGGACAAAAACAGTCAGAATATGTTGCTGAGAACCTCACAGGGTGCTTATCTACAGCAAATGTTGAAGTGTTCTTCCACATCAAGAAACTGCAACACTTCAGCTGTCTCTTATTGCCAGAAGATCTCATAAAAATAAATACAGCAAACATTCTGACGAGTGAAAAAGAGCTTAACAGAAACTATAAAGGAGGAAATGTATTACCTAATCGTTTAGAGGCACTGGTTTCCTGTGCAACTACAGCTTTTATTTTTGTTATCTATTTTCTCTTCACATTTGCTAGTCCTAGCAATGTACTACCAGTAAAGGATGTTGGTGTTATAATAAATCACAGCTTTTGTTGTTGTTAGACTGCTAGCGAGTACCCAGAAGGATTAATTTGAAATGGGAACAGAAAGTTGAATCCACTCAGGATATTGAATATTTTGTTCGGGATGTAATCCTTGTTTAGGAGCGTTAGCTACTGCTTAGTTAAAAAAAAAATGCCTTAAATCTGTTTGGTACTGAGGAAAAATAATTACTTGAAAGTTGTTTTAGATGTTTATCAAAGAGAGGAAAAGAGTTCATTTGGGGGTAAGATACATCATTTTAAAAGTGTATTTATTCCTTTTAGGTACAAATTGAAAAATAAATGATTGCTGCTGTTCCAACAAATACCCTGCTGCACATGATGATTTTAACAGCACAGAAGCATCATGATCCCTATCTAGACCCCTCAGGATTTTTTGTAAAAAAAGTACTTTCTCCAGGGCCTGTTGGCAACACACATCCCTTTCTCATCTATCTCCTATGTAATAGACTTTTTCTAGTTTAGCTTGTTGCCTGTATGGAAACTGTAACTGAGTCAAAAAATGGAAACTAGTCCAAAGCATTTAGAGGATTCAGCCCTGCAGAAGACATTCCTCTAGGTTGAGAGTGTTGTGCCACCACAGTTAGTAACAAATATCCTCTAAATGATTGGGACAGTGTTATTTTGCTGCTAAGTGTCACTGTGTCTTGTTCTGGGTGCTAAAATACTCACGAAATATAGGCAAGCATGTAAAAAAAAAAGGTCTTAAGCCAAATTCAAACCAATGCTTTTTCAATACCTGAGGCATTCTGATGCCCATGGCAAAGATTAATTCATCTCTGAATGGAAATTATGTGGAACACTTGTTTTTTTTTTTTTTTTTTGCTTATACAAAGAACAATTGATGCCCTAAGAAGAATTTGGTTCAGAGTCTTTCAAATAGAAGTACTAGAACTTTTCCTTCTCATCTGTCTTAGTTGAAACATAGACCATAGCTGAAATGAAGACCACAGAATAAAGATAACTGTGCAAATTGTCCATATTTATGTGACATTTTGCTTGTATTCCCTCCCTACCTGCAAACCATCTGTTGATTGCCATTTTTCATTTCTTTTGTGATTCTCCTCCAATGTGTTCAAACCACTTGGGTTGGTATTTGTGGTTTTGGTCAGTTTGAGCTGGACAGCCCCATGCTGGTATTGCTTTTCCAGGCTCTTTCCCATCTTTGATTTTTTGTAGGTCAAAAATGCATTGAATTTCTTGAGTCCCATGTGAGCTGCTTCCAGAATTCGTTCTTCACTTTCCTATTCCTAGAGCTTCATTTTTGCCACTTACTTGTTTGGTGCTGTTTGCTTTTCCTACCTGTTCTTCTCAGGCTTTGAATATTATTTTTTACTACCTTTATAGTTCATCTGTTCTCTGCATTTTTTAGCCTCTTTTTTAGTACTTTTATCTTTCAGAAGACTGAAGGTGTGACTTTTTAACTTGTATTTCTTGAAAATAATGTTATCAGCAATTTTACTGTCACATTTCACATTTATAAAATCAGATTATAGATATTAGAAGTACATTAGAACAGTCCTTGGCCCTATCTTGAGATGCTGCTTAGAAAAATCGACAATGATGCTTAACAGTGTTCTAATAATGCATCTGAAGAGAAAGGTGGATGTTAGAGTGACCTTCACTGACCTGTGTATAGGTGTTCTTGCGTGGTTTCATTCTGCATTGGTGTCTCTGACCTGATCCACATCATCTCCCTAGTTGCCATATACCTTTTGCACCTTCAGGCTAACTTTCTGATTTCCTTTTTTCTCTCTCTTTTTTTTTTTTTTTTTTAAGGGCTCCCATGTAGGAAAAGCCTAATAATGTCTGGTATCTCAGCTCTTAGTTACAGTGACCTGAAAACCTCTAAGCCTTTGGGCTTTCAGATCACAGTACCTGTGCTCCTGACAAGGACCCAGAGAGTGTTAATCCGAGCCTGCTACTCTCCATTTGCAGTGGCGTGTGACTGATAGCGCTGGATCATGACTAGCAACAGCAGGCTCCAGCAAAGCTAATGCACCTCAGCTGCCCTCTATCCTCTCCTGAACAGAGCTTAGGAACCCTAGATAACGATTACATGACATGAGCAGGTTCTCTCAGACCACGAGCCTTAAGCTTAGCACATTTTCTTTTGTTAAATACATCTGGAAACTAATCACTGACGGGAAAGTGTAATGTAAACACTGTTAAAGTTGAATCCAGGAAGAAGTGTGTTTGTAGACAAAGTCTGTAATGTGGTCGCAGATTGCTGCAGTAAGAAACTACTGCTTTTAATTTTCATTTTGTGGTTATCTTCATTTTCCAGAGAAGACTCTGGAAAGTCTTCAGAAACCCCTTTAAATACCTAAAATACCTGTCAGTATAGACATCAGGAATGTGGTAAGGTTGCAATAGATCTGTGTCATTTCAGGAGAACAAAAAAAGTCACAGTCGT
This sequence comes from Nothoprocta pentlandii, assembly GCA_013398315.1. Taxonomy (NCBI): domain Eukaryota; kingdom Metazoa; phylum Chordata; class Aves; order Tinamiformes; family Tinamidae; genus Nothoprocta; species Nothoprocta pentlandii. The sequence continues at coordinate 550,011 of VZSG01000515.1, read as the reverse complement.
TAACGAGGAGAGAGATGTGTCCTGCTTTTGAGACCCTGCTCAGAGACAGCCTTCTGTGAGTCATAGCTCTACCACTGTTCCTATGGCTGATGTATGTGAAGCAAACCTTCAATTTGAAATATATGTCATAATCTTTCAAACGAAGCATAATGTCCACTCAGGTACAAATACAGCACTTTGCAAAATGAAGGTTTTCATGGTTCGTGAGGAGCAATTTTGCATAGATACGGCACCTTGTAAAATATCTGTAGTAGCTGCAGCAGACGGTATGCTGTGTGATTGCAAAATAACTAATGTAGGATTTAACTGGTGGTGTTCTCGAAGAAAATAAGATCTTAAATATCAATGCCTGGAGTATCAAAGTCAGTACTTGCTTTAGATGGTATTTCAGTGAACTGACAGCAAGAGTAACTGTGTACATCGCTATGTAATTTAAAGTTTTAAGCAACACAGAGTTATTTCAAGTAATTGACGATGATGCTTCAGTACAGAAGAGTGAAAAAAAAAAAAAAGATGAAATTCCAGTGTAAAAAGAAGTTTATTTGTGGTGAATATTCCTACTGAAATTTTGATATTATTAAAAAAATAGGGAAAATTCTAAACATTAGCAAAACATATTTTCAATCTTTAAGTAGGTTCCTGGATCTTAAAATAGGAGTCCTGGATTAAGGAAGAAGTGGACTAAAGTATATACATACACATACACACATATATATATATGTATGTATGGGATTTTAAAAAAATTATTATTTATATAATCGCTATAATATTTAATATTTTATATTGATATTTGAGGATTACTACTAGTAGTCTTTATAAAGCATATATAAAAATGTGTACATATATATATATGCATATATATATACACTTTATAAAGACTACTAGTAGTAATCTCCTTTCTCTGAAACTAGGGCACAAACAGGTTAAGGTGCCCAAAAAATCCAACACTGGGAACTGGCGGAGATTAGAGAAAGGTATGCAGCATTTTCACTGTTGCTTTAAAGTAGTGTTAGACAAACAACATAGTATAGTTGGATAAGGTTCCTGGTTGAGTTATGGTTTTTGTCTCTTACACATAGAAAATTTCAGACGTAATCTTTAATGTGTTTTCATATTAATTTATTCCTTTTCTATGGAAGTTTTGTCTGTACTGAGTTTTGATTTCATGAAAAGCATAGTCTCATGTGCTTGTATAACTTTATATGTAATACTAGTAAATGTGTGAACGTGAGGCAAAACATACAGCAAAACAATCCAAGGCTTCCCATGCTTCTTTTTATGGGCAGATTAATGAATTTTGTATTTTAAGTGCGGGAAACCTTGATTTGTTTCCTATTGAGTTTGTTTGTAGTTTCTCTTTCTTTAATGTCCCTCCTGCTGCACATGGATTGTTAACCAGTAAAATATAAGTAGTAAAATATTTCAGTGGTTAGACTTATTGGCATAGTTTTCAATTTTCTACAGATTCTTAAGGTAGGGATACCTGCAAGAGTGGTGGGACAGAAACAGTTGAAGAACAGAGAGCTGGAAATGGTGAGAAAGTGGAAGCACAGGTAAATGATTGAAAAGGAAATCAGTTTTGAGAAGCATTTCTCCACATTTTTTGCCTGGGTAGAACAGAATGCTACATACTCTTAATTCTGATCATCTTACATTTTACTCAGACACCTTTTTAGAAAATAGCCTGTGCTCCCTAGCTGCAACAAGAGCAGCCTGGACAACAGTTACCTTAACAGTAATTGGTAAGTTAATGTACAAAAGCCAAGTCAGGCTTCTCAGGGTTGAGACTCTAAAGATGCTTGAAAAGTTTTCCATGGAGAGATTTGGCCCTTTTCCTTCTCCTTACAGGTTCTTTGTTTTGTTCACACGTCGCAGAGTGTCTCACCGGTGACTTGACTTACCTGACATCCTCCGACGCAAAATTGAAACAGTGGTGGCCGACCAATAATAAAGCGGGCAGGCTACTAACAAATACTACTGATGTGGGAGGTTGGTAGTTTATCCAAGACTAAAAGATGGTTCCTCAGAGAATGCCCACAAAATCTAAGCACTGAAGAGAAAATAAGTTGGAGGTATTTGATTGAATTCCTGAGACTTTTCTGCTCTTCATGCTCCCTTTCAGTGGTGCCTTGTGGTTTGTGAGCTCTGCCGTGGTCCCTGTTGCTAGAAGATCTGGAAGGTCTCTCAAGCCCTCTTCCACAGGGAGTATGCATTTAACTTTTGTGTCATGTACAGAAAAACAACAATGTGTAGTGGTTGCACTGCAATGCCTTATTCTCCTCTTTAGATATATTACAGTTTGCAGAGTCAAGCAGTTGCTATTACCTGGCTCCTTTTTTTCATTCATTGATACTGCCTGCTATAATACTGTCGTAATGTTCATTAGTCATTCAGAGCCTGAAACCTGAAATTCGTACTTAATTGGAAGAATCATTACAGAATATGTAATAATTGTTTGTAAATCAAAGCACAAATCACAAAGTCACAGATAATTAACCTAAACAAACAATGTACTATGACCTTAATAGAAAGAAGATTTGCATTTTTGATGGGTAGAACTAACATATTTAATATGGTTAGTGTGGTTTGGAGTACCACAGCATAATCACAATGATGACCTGATAGAAGATTTTGACATAGATTCACCGTTTAGAGCAAAATGAGATGCTAGGCATATTCCAATTCAGCTGCCATTTAAAATACTTGAAAAAAATGAGAACTAAGTTGTGGATGTTGTGCAGCTGTTTTGGTATTGTTTTGCTTTTTTTTCAGAAATTGTTATAATGCCTACAATTGTACAAGTATAAGGAAACCTCTCAAAAAAAATTCAAATGGAATACAAATTATACTTCTGAGTCATCACAGAAAGTATATATCTGTTTTCTGTGCAATACTGGTTATTAAAGATGTAAAGATGCTGTACAAATCTCTCAGTGATGAATCCTGTTTTATTTCTGTGAATTCCTGATTTAAACCTAACAAATGAATACTTTCTTACATGTGAAATCATGTAAGTTCTTAAAGCAAAGCATGTATCTGTTGCTTGGCTTGAATAAGTATGTTCATATGATTTAGTAGTCTTATCTGGCCTGAATTCACCATTTCTTGGAAAAGCTAGTTCTGTTAAAAAATAGTTCATTCGTCTTTTAATTGTAATGCCTGTCCTATTTCTCTGCCTTTTCGGTGGGTATCACTGTTGGAGAGCACTGCTTTAAAAAAGAATCTATTTTTCAAACAATGTGTGTAAATTTGGATTCTCCTATTATCTTTTTGTTTTTTTAAGAGAATAAAATTCACAGTTTGTAAATCAGTTCAAGATTATTTTCTGTGCTTCTGAGCCCTTAAATTAACCAACAATGCTTGATGATTATCTGCCTTGATGCCAGCAGATTTCCTTTTGTGCATGTATTTTGAGAAGACAATTATTTAGCTCTGCATGGCCTAGTGATGCCCTGCTGCCTTAAAAACTTTTCTTCTCTAAATATTTAATCTGAGCTGAGCTAATTTAGGAATGCTGCACTACTAAATTTGCTACTGAAATAGGCGTAAAGCGGAAATCAGCTTAATGGAATTGCAGACAATAAGTTAAGATCTCAGGACGTGGTCCTGAACAATCTGTTCTAGGTGACCCTCCTGGAACACAGGGTTGGACTATGTGTTCTTCAGATGTCCCTTCCACCTCAACTGCTCTGTGAGTCTGCAGTCTGTTTTTGCATTACTTAGGGACAAGAGCAGCTCACCCGTCAAGGGATAGCTCACATTCAAATCAACGTGACATATAGCTGCCTATAGCAGGAAGACATTATAAGTTAGTTTAACACAGCAAAAGTATTATTCTTCATCCCTTTAGTGATTAATGTTTTTAATTAGACAAATGAATCATGGTAATAAATGTTGGTGGTCTGTGGGCATAGGTAAATGTTTGCATAATTTGTTGTTTTTCATGGAAGCACACTGTAAAACAAGTTGTGAGTGATTGCTACAGCAACAGGAAATAATAATTCTATTTAATGCTGTATAATACTCTACATTTCGGTATGTCATGTTCAGCTGGATTCTTTACAGGGAACACAGACTTAAGTCCAATGAGCATTTTTTGGTATGTTTTCTACAACAGTCAGCCTGCTGGTGTCATTAGCCATCTGCCCATCTGTGCTGCTGTGTTCTACTACAGATCTCCACAAACTGCTATTGCCATCATGGCTTACCAGTTAACTGTACTGATCAAAATTTTCTTTCTGCAGGAAAAGGGCTTCATCTTTTTCCTGGTAATGATATTATGAGTAATATTTAGGGATGCAGATGCATTGCTTATGAATTTTAAATGCAAATTTCAGTTAAAAGATTCTGATTTAAGTTTTGGTGTATTTCCACGGGCTGAAAGATAATGTAAATGCCTTTTAGTTTGCATGGTAAACCAGCTATCTTTATGAAACAATTACCAGAAATAGGTCATCTTTTTTAATCTTTCAATTGTTCCGTAGTACTTCTTAAAACACTGTTATAAGTTTTTTAAAAGGTCTGTCAGGTGGGCATTCTCCCTGTAGTTTTTCAAATTCACTCCAATTATCAGCATTCTGATGGTTTTGGTTTGTTTTCTATACCAAAAGGTTTCTTAAATTTCTCTGAATTTATTTTCTAATGCTAATTTCCCCTATTCTTCTTTCAGTAAAGATCATCTAGTGCATCCCAGTAGGTAGGCTGTACAAAATCAGTTACTTCACCATCTCTACTTTTTAAATACTCTTCAGAGCTGCCCGGACCCCAGCTTGTCCTACATCAGTGTTGAGTTCTGCTAGCTCAGGCACAGCTGGACCTTCATCTTGCATTAATTCCAACAGATTTTTGTTGGCCCCTTTTTCTCATTAGACATTCCTCTATCTGAACTGTGGCTGCGTCCAGCATACTGAATATTTTTCCTCAGTTTAATGTTACCTCCAGGCTCAAGAAGGTCCACCATCCCCTTCTGTAGGTCTCTGATCAACATGATAAACAGGGCAGGACCCCGAATGGATGTTGGAGACTCCGCCTTCCTACCAGTCGCCAAGTGGAATTATGGAATCCTTAAGGGACCTTTAGAGATCATCTAGTCCAACACCCCTGCACACGCAGGGTCACCTAGAGCATGTTGCACAGGTGTCCAAGTGGGCTTGGAAGATCTCCAGAGAAGGAGACTCCACAACTTCTCTGGGCAGTCCCGGGCTCTGACGCTGATGGGCAGCCTGTTCCAGGCTCTGTCACACTCACTGTAAACAAATGTTTCCTTAAGTTCCTGTGGAACTTTTGGTGCCTCAGCTTGTGGCTGTTTCCTCTAGTTCTGTCAGTGGCCACCACTGAAAAGAGGCCATCCCCTCCTCCTCACTGCCTCCCTTGAGGTATTTATAGACACTGCTCAGGTCCCCCCTCAGCCTTCTCTTCTCCAGGCTGAACAGGCCCAGCTCCCTCAGCCTTTGCTCATAGGGCAGATGTTCCAGGCCCCTGATCATCCTTGTAGCCCTGCGCTGGACTCTCTCCAGCAGCTCCACATCCCTCTTGTACTGGGGAGCCCAGAACTGGACACAGTACTCCAGATGTGGCCTCACCAGGGCTGTGTACAGGGGGATGATCACCTCCCTCGACCTGCTGGAGACGCTCTTCTTAATGCACCCCAGGATCCCGTTGGCCTTCTTGGCCACCAGGGCACTGCTGCCTCATGGTCAACTTGTTGTCCACCATGACGACCAGCTGCTCTCCAAAAAGTCAGTCCCCAGCCTGTCCTGGTGTCTGGGGTTATTCTTCCCCAGGTGCAAGACCCTGCACTTGCCCTTGTTGAATTTCACAAGGTTTCTCATGCCCAGTCCTCCAGTCTGTCCAGGTCCCTCTGGATGATGTTGCAGCCCTCTGGGGTATCAGCTATTCCTCCCAGTTTGGTATCAAACTTGCTGAGAGGGCACTACGTCCCTTCATCCAGGTCATTAATGAATAAGTTGAACAGGACTGGACTGAAGACCGACCCCTGGGGGACGCTGCTAACTACAGGCTTCCAGCTGGACTCTGCACGGCTGATCACAACCCTCTGAGCTCTGCCCTGCCCCCCTTCTCAATCCACCTCACCGTCCACTCATCTATCCCACACCTCTGGAGCTTGCCCAGGAGGATGCTGTGAGGGACGGTGTCAAAGCCTTGCTGAAGTCCAGTTAGACAACACCCACTGCTCTGCACTCATCTATCCAGTCAGTCATTCCATCATAGAAGGCTATCAGGGTAGTCAAGCATGATTTCTCCTTGGTGAATACATGCTGGCTGCTCCTGAGCACTTTCTTGTCCATCACATGCTTGGAGACATCCCATGCCAGATTTAATTCCAAATGTGCCTTAGCTTTCCTTGTCGCAACCCTGCATTCCCTGAAAAAGTTCCTATAGTATTCCCAGAGGGCCTGTACTTTTTCCACATTCTGTATACTGCCTTCTTCTGTGTGAGTATTGCCAGGAGCTCCTTGCTCATTGACGCAGGCCTTTACCTGACTTCTTACTCATAGGGTTGCACTGTTGCTGAGCGTGGAGGAAGTGCTGCTTGAAAACTAACCACCTCTCTTGGGCCCCCCTTCTTTCTCAGGTCCTAGCCCCTGGGATTCTTTCAAGCAGGTCTCTGAAGAGGCCAAAGTTGGCCCTCCTGAAGTCCATGGTTGCAAGGCCACTTACACTTACAGCCAGGCTTCCTTCTCTTTGGATCCTGAACTCCACTGAGTCATGATCACTGCAGCCAAGGCTGCCGCCCACCTTCACATCTCCAGCAAGTTCCTCTCTATTTGTTAGTACTTGTCTTGCAGTTTTTCTAAGGACTGAAATGGTGCAGTTTGCTGGATCTGTCATCCAGTCCATTCTGAAGACAGAGCTGTTATATGCATTTCCCCAGGCATCAAGAGATTCTCCCCAGATCTCCATGACCTTTAGTGAATCATCAGCTGCAGTCTTGGTAAAAATCATAGAGCACCTATAGTCCCTCTGGTTGCATGTGCACACAGGAATTGAGACTTCCCAAGAGCAATGAAAGCACTGAGTATCTTAGCCTTTTCTGAACCCACTGTCAATAAATGGTGCCACTTTCAACAGTGGACCACAATTCCCTTATTATTGTTTCAGTACAGTGGTAGAAACTTTTCCTGATGGTAGGTCTTTGGTGTTGTAAGCTATGAATTTGCTAGCATTGTCCCTGCATGCCTGTGGACATACTCCTGCATTCCTTCTATATTCCTTTGTAGCATCTACGTGCTTCCCTCTCCTGTATACATCTTTACATACTGAAGCTCTGTTGTGACTACCAAACCAGTTAGCCAAGCCAAGCTAGCCTTCCAATATATCTTCCTGTTTTCCTGAGAATCAGCATGGACCATTCTTATGCTTGGAGGTAGTTGTCCTACAAGTGCTGCCAGGCCTGCTGCACACCTTTGCTATCCTTTACTGCTTACCATGCAATCCTGCATGCAAGTTCCTTGAACAAGCCAAGGTCATCTACTTTGCACTGCATTGCACTATGCTGTAACTGATGAATCAGCTTCCCTGGAGGTAGCTGGATGTCTTTGGTATGGAGCTGCATTATGCAACACAGACATACCCATGTGACGCAGCAATGTCACACAGAGGTGTTTGGTATGAAACACAGATTTTGCAACTTTGACAGCATTGTCAACTTCCTTGTCAAATTTTGCTTCTGTCTGGTCAAAGTATGTCCATTCATGAGGTAATTAGGCATACTGAACTCAAGATAAGACAAGAGTGCAGGATGTCTAGCAGTGTAGTTCTCACTCACTGACTTAGTCTTTAAAAAAGTTGACATATACTACCTGGGGGGATAAACAGCAATGCTATGTATTATTTCAGTGCCTTTGTCTAAAATCTCTGCAAAGCAGCAAAACCTATCTGCATTTTCTTCTTTGGAAAGATTGGCAACAGTAGTGAAAAGCTATTCTTCTGTTGTGAATAATTGGCACTTATTTTATCGTTTGGCAAAGCTGATGTAGTAAAACCTTCTATTAGCTGGTAGCAGGCTACCATGAAATAGCTAAAAACATCTCATTACAATGCTGTCAAAATTGATAGTTTATAACTTATAGTTACCTACAGAAGAAAGGAATATATGTTATTTTTAATCAAAAGCTAACCCTGTAATGAATGCCAGAAAGGCCTCCTGAGTAAGTAGAGCTGATCATTTAACTTTTCAAGACTTACAGATGAATGAGCAATTAATGAGTTGTTACATTAAGAAATATTACACCACTGAGTTTCCAGATCAATAAGATATTTTCTTTGTATTTTTGATCTGTAAAAGGTGTTTTTTTGTTTTGTACTCTTTTCTGTAATCCTTTAAAGTGGAAATCAGCTGAATGAATCTCACTCATATAAGAGTAGGACAACTAGACATTTTGTGTCTTTGATCTGCATATAAGCATGGAGTAGCACTTTGGCATTTAGAATGATATCTTCTGAATATGAACTACTGTCACTACTGTCAGTGCTGTCAGTGTCCTGACAGAAACCTGACTGGTAAACTAACTTACTGCTGACCTTCGGAGCAAGGTGCCTTCCACGATGTCTGTAATACAAGTTCATCAAAGGAAGAGGAGTATGATGATTGCTCTGTGAAACCTTTTTGAGAACATATCCTGACTTTCATAAAGCTGAAAACAGTTCTGAGATAGCAAAGAAATTTTTATAGAAAAAGCTTAGAGCAACCTGCCAAAATAAATCCTGTTCTGTAGCCTCAGGTATCTCCTGTGAAGTGGGTGATCTGCTCTTTTGGAATTTTTTCTTTCTTGTGTGAGTAAATTCCTCTTCCTCTAGCTCACCTCCAAATGTGAATGGTCTAGCTTGGGTTTTTTACCAAACAATGGAAGATGTGAGATGTCAGGGATGCACACTGTAATCTTTTCTCTGAAACAGGTAGTACAGGGGCTTGAATCTGATTTCCCTTACTTGTGTGAACTTGAAGGATCACTTGTTCAGTCAGGTTTTGACCAGAATTTCTGATCTGGGATAGAAAATGCCTTTCTCAAGACATATGGAAACTCGTAAATTCCTGTAAAAAAGTCAGTATTTTCTATCAAACTGTTAGAGAAATTAGTAAGTATCTTTAAGCATCTTTGTGCAGAAGCACACTGGCAGAGTTACTATTGTTTGTTATTGATCATGTTCCCTATAACATAAAAATCCTGGTTTAGTTATTAACCCTATTGATCTTTTGGCATCATCTTTTGGCATCAATTGTGCTGTTTAAACAAAACCTGGATCAGTCATTTCCTATCATCTTCCATGAGATGCTTCATGTCATAATATCTCCATCTTTATTGTCTGCACTTGGTAATAAAGTGCATGTACAGTGACGAATACGAAAGCTTTCTAGTTTTTAGATTTTATAAGTTATCTTGGCACCTTGTCACTAGAAAGGCTTTGCTACACTTGGCCTGACATAATGAAAATGCTTGTCCTCAGTACTAGGACTAAGTAGTGTCAAACCCATCATCTCAGTTGACTGAACCAGCAAGATGTTCTGTGTATGTTCTCCATTTATATAGTCTAGATTTTGCTCTAGACTGGCTCAAATCTGCTCAAGTAGGCAGATGAGTTGTGGGAAAAGGGACTAATACTTCTTCCAAAAAGAACTATAACATGAAACTATCAGCTTTCGTTTAAGATGTATAGCTAGCTTTGTCAGCTTGTATGACTGTGTGGCTGGTCCCAATCCTGCAGCCCAGGAGAAGAAAAATTTCTCTAGATTTTAACTGGGAATCTTTACTCCTTCAGGACAGCAGAATCAGAAACTTTGTTTTATTTTGGCTTGTTTTTCCAGTTTCAGCTTCTATAAGGATTATAAAACTTCTTCCTGATAATAATAAAATTGGTAATAATACATTTTATTATTGATACTAAATAGCATATCAGTGCATACCAATTCAAATAAAACCCTTTTTTTAGACCTGATATTAATATACCATAGGAAATGCTGATATTAATATACCATAGGAAACGTAAGTACTTATTTACAAATCCACAGTTCACTTTGCTCTCTTTGACAGAAGCAACTCCATATGTTGAAGCAAAAGTGAGCTGGAAGAAAAAAGAAGCATCACAAAAGAATGCCTTATAACAAATAGGAATTATAAATTTATTGGCCATTCCTAAAGATAAGGACAATATTTGTTACAAGAGCATATTACATGGTGTTTTACATTGAGTCTACTAATTCTTTCTTTGATTTTCTCAGTACTTTAAAGCAGCATTAGCCTTCAGAGTGGTTGTGCTGTGATAAGATAAGCATGAAAATGAAATGGAAACTGTACAGAAACCTTCTGTATAGCTTCTCTTTCCTCCCACATCCACTAACTGAAAGAGGTTGGTGGCAGCAAGAATGGAGTGCACTGCCAGGTTGTCTGAAAGAGGACTTCTGTTGTGTTGATGCTGAAACCATACAAATATTAAGGCAGGGAGGCTTATGGAAGAATCGATGCGCACAGAGGTTGTGATGTGATATCTGGTGGTCTGAAATAAAAGCAAACAGTTGGGTGGCCAACAGGTCTGTCTGGCCTTTGGGTGTTCTGGCAATGATTTTTCTGGTATCTCCATTACCAGGTTTCGTGCTCATGGATCTTCCAATTTCATGAAGAACAGGGCCTAATGTTGCATGATCATGGGGCTCCTATCTTCCCTTGGAAAGAAGATATTTATTCTTCCTCAAAGGAAGCTGCTTTTGACATAATGCTTTTTTCTGTTTTTTTTTTTTCCTTTCCCAACCCTGCTAGAACAGTATAAGTTTTTTACAGAACATTTCTGTGATGCTGGAAGGCAGTCTTACTCCAGGTGCCCCATTACTCCTGAGATGGTAGCTTGCTGGTGGGTGATCTAAAAGACTTAACACAGGCAGAGTGTGAGAAGCAAAACCCTACTCACCACCTATGTACTGAGGGCCACAGGCAAGAAAATTAGCATGTTGATAGCAAGACTTGAGAGAGCACAAATGTTAAACACACCATACAGTTATGTTTATCTGACCTAATTTGTCACATTGTGTGTACCAAATGTATTTTCACAGTGTTGCTAGTGAGTGGCGTTTGAAAGGTGCTGCAAAATTTATGTCAATAATCTTCTCTTTTTTATAGTTCTTGTTATTTAGTGTTTGCTCATATTTATATTGGTATAAGGTGACCAGCTGATGACTTGAGCAGATGATAAGTATCTGCTCAGCATATCTGATTTGCAGATCTCATCATGCTTTGTGCACACTTACTTTAAGGAGAAGATAGTAAAAGAGCTGATTCTTCTGGGTATTATTTCGCACAACAGCTAGGAAGTTGGTACAAAGAGAAAAAGATGTCACACAGTGTCATGTGTATTCACAGCAGGACTTATTTGTTGTCTACCAGTCTACTCTGCTTCAAAGGGAATGATGTGTTCAACATAAATGAAATAAGAAAAACAAACTACTGAAAAAAACAGTATAATTTATCTCTCTGTGTGTTCCCTAGCTTCCATTCCAGATATCTTCCCATCTTTAAAATATTAGGTTTTGTACTGCCATTTGCTAGTGGTGGAAGAGATAAGTGCTAGTACTTAGGTGTCTCCTTTTGCCATACACTTTTTAACCTTGTATATTTTAAAACTTCACCTATATCATGTGTATGATAAAGCATATGTTAAAATATGAATGTAGGAGGAACAACCATGCGCAAATGTAATGCCAGATTGTTAAAAGCTCTAAAGCATTGCTGCATTAAGGAGAAGGAGCTAGTTGGCTTTTTTTTTTTTTTTTCAATGCTGCAGTATCATTAGCCTATAGAGCTAAGTATTGAGGAAGAATCACTTAGGAAAGAGGTGGCATGCTATTGTGGTGCTTGTGTGCATTGGGAATTAGGTAAGTAATTTGTGACTTTCCATATTTTTACTTTATTCTGGGGTATTAAATAGCTTTCATAGCCATCTTCAGGAAGACTGTAGATTAAAAAAAAGTATTTCCTTCTTTCCATCTTCCCCACCTTCCAGCTGTTGCACAGGAGATCTATATTTTAACTTTTACCAGACATCTTCAAAAAGTTGTGCTTGCTACAGATTTGTCAGCCTTGCCATAAAATACGTCTATCAGTAGAAAAATGTTCAGCTGATCAGTTATACTTCCTTCAGTGCGGGTTTAGATAAGTTGTCTGATTTGAGTAGTGAGAGCCTGTTCTGAGGAGGCATTTTGCCAGCAGCAAACTCTGCTGTTTGGACTGTGGCTGGAACTGGTGTGCTTTGAGCCATAGAAGAGGGCCTTTTTTTAATTCTTTTTTTTTTTCCTGTTTTTTTTTTTCTCCGTAATATTCCCTAGAGTGCAAAAAGCTTTTATATATTCTAATTGATCAATTTAAACAGAAGTAATGGCTCTAACAGTAGATTGTAGTAGTTGTTAAATGTTGACTGTAACAAAACAACAGCTGTTAAATATCAATGGCATGAAAAGCTGTTACAAAGCCAAAATTTTTGTAAAAGATCCCCTTTAAAATTCTTTAACATTTGTGTTCCTCCTTCTGCCAGTATTTCTGAAGTCTGGTTAGTATAATGATGACAACACCTGTAATCATTAATTTAAGTCTCAAGGACTTAAGGAAGAAGTATTTTCGTGATCTGTGAATTATGAGGAGAATACCTTAATACTGTTAACTTAAGAAATGGAACTATTAATAAGCAGAATGCAATATTTCTTGTATTTGAAACACAGTCATTTCTCTTGCTTTGCTTAAATCCTATGTCAGTAAGATCCATGGGGATTTTGCTACTCATTTCTATCATAAATCACCAGCTCTTAAAGTTACTGTGTGCTAAGAAACAAGCATTACTACCTTTGTTTTAAGCAAAATTCTACTTTACAAGGTCCAATACCTAGTGAAAATTGGAGTGGTAGCTATTTAATCCACCTTTCTGTGTCCCACGTCCCTCATCTGACAAGGGAAGAAATCTGATCACATATAGAGAGAATGACGTAGCACAGGTCACATAATCAATGAGATACTTACTTGGTAGGGGTATGCTACCAGTTGTAATTCAGGGCTTATTTGCTTCCTATCTAGAAGTCTATGAAGGTAAACTATCTTTATATATTTTAAATACTACTTAAATATGTGGTAGTCTGTGGCGCGGAGTCCAGTTGGAGACCTGTAGTTAGCGGTATCCCCCAGAGGTCAGTCCTTGGTCCGGTCCTGTTCAACTTATTCATTAACAACCTGGATGAAGGGCTGGAGTGCTCCCTCAGCAAGTTTGCTGATGATACCAAACTGGGAGGAGTAGCTGATAGCCCTGAGGGCTGTGCTGCCATCCAGAGGGACCTG
>VZSG01000515.1:501475-536040 GCA_013398315.1 Nothoprocta pentlandii | reverse complement strand
AGGGTGCCAGAGCCCTGGCACAGGCTGCCCAGAGAGGTTGTGGAGTCTCCTTCTTTGGAGATCTTTAAAACCTGCTTGGATGCAGCCCTGTGCCACGTCCTCTAGGTGACCCTGCGTGTACAGGGGGGTTGGACTAGATGACCTCTGAGGTCCCTTCCAACCTTAAGCATTCTGTGATTCTATGATTCTATCATGCAGTGTGATAAGCAGGTTACAGTGAATAACGTGCATTTCTCAGTGTCTAAATAAACCTGAAAATGGTAGTGTGGTGGATGCCAGGGGTTCCTGCTCACCACTGCCCTTTCTGTCCTGGTTAATCTATGATCTTCTCTAGGTTGGAAGTTGCATTAAGACAGCTCAAGACCAACAAAGCACATTTATACATTTCAAACTGATCGCCTCAGGATATCATTTGTGTTTCTGTGCTTCTACCCTTGGAAACTAATATAAACCCGATGTTTTAAAGCAAAAAATGGGTAGCATAAGAAGCAGTTGAAGTTTAGGGTATCTGAGAATTTTGTTTTTCCTCAGAGTGAGGAAAAGCTGAGACTTCTAAGGCAGAGTTAGGCAATGAAGTACTTAATGTTCTTATATCTGAATGTTTCTTCTCTTATAGCAAATTCCAGGTCTGCAAGCTTAAGAATCTAGCTTGTTCTTCTCCCCAAAGATATAACTGAATGTATATAATGAACCTGTTAGGTGAGTGATTGCCAGCACAGCAGACAGTAACTGTGTACACAAGGGTCATTAGGCTAATTACCTGATTACATGGAGAGCCTAATACTGTACACTCATTTATGGCTGTGGTCTTTTAACTTTAACATTTGAAAATCTCACCCGGTCTGTATCTTACACTATTTCTTTACTTTTAAATCACCACAGAATAATTTGTGGTAAACTGTGGTAAATCTACTAAATGTAATTAGATTGCCATAAAGAATCATACATGCTTGAAAATTCTATGCAGACTCTAGGATATTTATATGACAAAATTCAAGATGAATTTTAAGGTTTCCTTGGATGGGCAAAATCGGAAGGAGAGAGGGAAGAATAAGGAAGAGAAAGCATTATTTTTCTGTGAGTTGGAAGTTAGTTGTCCTTAAAAACATTTGCCATTGTATTATTTCAAATGAAAGTGAAATGTTCCACACTTTAAAAGTGGTATTTTGTGTTTGCCTTTATATCTCATTCTATAAAGTGTACAGATACACCTTCCTGAAAGGCAGTGGGATATGGGGGATATGAATGAAAGCAAGGTGTCACCCACCACTGAGTGTCCCTGTCCAGAAGAAACAGGTGGTGGTGCCTCAGCTGTGAGGTGTGGGCAGAGTCTTCTGGACTGGGTCCATGGGCTAAGTCTCCTGGCTTGGCAAACACAAGCGTGGTCCCTGTAACTGCAATGAAGAAATGTTGAAGAAATTGGACTAGCTGGACTTAACAGCTATGTGCAGCTCCCTTTCCAGAAAGTCATCTGAATCAGTTTGAGCTTTAGTAATAGCAGTCAGATTCCCTGGCATATACTTCTGCACACCAAGCAGTGAATATTACAGCTGTGTTTCTGTTTATTAGTGCATTTTATTTTTAAAAGATATGATGGGACATGCCCTATGATATGGTTTAGAAAGGGCAAAATTTCAACAACAAGGAAGCTTTCCCTTTCTTATGGGTATTTCAGTAATTTTGTCAGACTTTCTTAAGTTCTGAAAGTATTTTTCTACACCTATAATAAGCATGTGCATTTGTGTTACTATTTGAATATAAGAATTTATAGATTGTGGATCTACCTTGCCTGCAGCACACTGCAGTGTTAACGTATTTCCATTGCGCGCAGTGGACTTGAAAAGGTGACAGCACAAACAGTGAAGGCAAACAGAGAGATGGCAATGGATTAAATTTATCTCAGAGGCAATTCAAAAAGATTATATTGTCAATTTTTGCTTTTATGTATTTAGTAAAATATGCAAGTAGTTTTACTTTGCATTTTTGAAAGACTGCAAATGAGTATAAGCAGCCAATTATGAAGATACTGTGATGGAAATGTGAACAGCAACTAATAGCCTTATAAAACTGAGCTTATTCCTTTCAATAAGAATACATTGTTGAGTAATGTTAAAGTTACAGACCATATCACTGAGTAAAAAGTAACAACCAATTTTTGTACTGTTCTTTTCCTGTGAAACTCCAGGTACAAGTGTAATTCATCCACAGTGGTGCAGAACCTCAGCTACTGTGCAAGACTGAAAGACTGACAATAAAAGCTTGTAAATATCTTGAGATATTTAGAAGTGTAAGCAATTAAAGGTTTTTTTTAGCAGGCTCTGTGGTCTTTTATCAAGTCCAGCATTCTTTTTTTATTATCATTTCACCTGAATTCCTTCATTCAAATGAATTGCAAGATAACATTAGCAAGAACTGCCTATTTCATTATTATGCCTCAGAGATCTCTGTATCCCTCCTGCTAATAAGAAGCTATTTTGTAAATCACAGGTTTTCTTTCCACTTTATCAAGCCAGCCTTCCTGCAGTGCCTGTTTCTCTGGTAGCAGTTAGAGCCATAAACACATATGCTAGCTAAATTTAAACTGCAGTTTGTTGTGCTGATCTGTGTTTTGTTATGATCTATGTTTTTGGTCATTGCAGTAGTGTTCGGTTTGTTTCCCAGAGGATTTTGGTGGTCATTTCTCCCCTCTTGTAAGTACCTTCTGGATTTTCAAAGTATCAGAGAACAGCAGTCTCTTCTCTGCTTTTGCTTATTTCTGTGGACCTCAGAGGTGTAGCTAGTGAATTACAGTAGCGTTTGGGTCAGCACCAAGTGTTGAGGCTGCTCTTCATTAAGCAGCTTTATTTCCTTGAATTTTATAGTGCCCCTACTTCGCCACTGCTCCACCTCCTCCCAGCCGTGTCCACCCACTTGCATTCCTCCTGCAAGCCACCAGATACATGGTGGCACATGTCATCTCCATCCTTTCAGCCTTCTTTCTTTCCTTCCTTGAAGGAAAGGCTTCTTCTTTCTTTTCTTTCCTTGATCGATGTCCAGAAAGTCAGTCTTTACATGAGAGATGCCCTGTGCTTGCTGCAGCATTGCTGTCCTGCTGTTCAGCTCCTCCGACCCTGGCAACTGGCACATACTGCTTTCACCCAGTTAAGTGAGAGACCAAGGATTTAAGAAGGGGCATTCACTTTAAATAAGGCTTTTATAAAAAAAAAAATAAAGCTTTATGCAGCTAACAAAATTCTCTAAAAGTGCTGTTAGTCTGAAAGTGACAATGCACTTTGGGGATTTTGATTGTTGTGTAATTAATAAATTATCAACGCTACCAATAGAATTAAAAAAAAATGCACAAATAATCTGTTTTGACACCATGTTGTGCTCTGCACAGTCTGCAGCGATCTAGACATTGAGTCAATAAGAACATTAGAAATGAAACACAGATTGCTACTAGCAACAGCTTGAACATGTTTTTTTCCTTCCCAGACTCCCTCTAACTTCATGTCTTTGGCAGATAACAATTAATTCACTGTCAGAATCAAGCAAATTCACTCTACTATATAGACAGGACAATTTCACAATAAGAGTTATGGCTGTTTAATCAGTAAATCACATTTAAGCTATATTTTGTCCTCTTAGCCTTTAGCAGCTTCTAAATGTTCCTGGCATCTCCAGATGTTAAGCACTGGCCTGAATTTTAGCCAGCCAAAGGCCTGTGGACTGATGTACATCAATGCAGAGGTACAAAATGTGCCTTAAATGGAATTTAATTGCTGTAAATGGCTCCTGCTGTTATTTTGCTTTTATTTGGCCAGAGCTTCTCCTGTTTTAGACTTTAATTCATTCCTTTACTGAGAAAGAAAATTACAAAGCCCGCAAAGATTATGAGAACAAAGTTGTCTGGCTTAGCAAAGTCAAATGCATTATACTCAGCTTTAGCAGTCAGCTGTACCTTTGTGTCACCATTTGCATAATGCTGATGGGGCATTTGGACTCTGTCCTGTGTGGGGATCTTGGCAGGGTGTAGAGTCTGCGCTGGCATCTTTGAGCTATGTCTGCACGTGACGTTCTCTGTGCCTTGCAAGTCTGAATTTTAGTGCAAGCAAATAAGTTGGCTCAACAGCCAAGACTTTATAAGCAGTGAAGGTAAATTATGCCTTGCTGGAGGCCTAAGACACTGATGTAGACAGTCTTTCTTTTTTCTTTTTTCTTTTTTTTTTTCTTTTTTCTTTTCTTTTCCTGAAATGAGCTGAGTAAGTATTTGTTGGTAGAGCAGTGCAGGCAAAAAAATTATCTCTTGATTGTTGTTTATGCCGAGTTTAGAAGATATGTGTGTAGACAAAGTATGGATTAATGTATACGAGTAACATGGATCATGATCAATTACCATGTTGGAGGTGAGCTCATGAAATTGAAGACTATGACTATATGGTCAGTGTTCTTTTTGCCTCTTTTCCACTCTGTGCATTAACATATACCTCTCTAAATATTTAAAGTTCCACTGTCTGAAGCTGTAGCTTTTGAGCCTAAAATTCCAGGCTGTACCTACAAGGAAGTTGGTAAGAAGCATCTGTGACAGTGCAGTGTGGAGGTCCCAGTATTCCTGTGTGGAGGACCCTTAGGAATGGTGAATCTGGTTCGGATCACATTGTGCTAGTGTGGAAAAACTTGTGTGCATTCATTGTTGGCAGGTCCGCTGAAGGGCTGTGTCACTGCACTGTTATCATCAGAAATAGAAATACCATAACAGTATTTGTTCTCTGTTCCTTACAAAAAAAAAAAAAAAAAAAAAAAGAAAAGAAAGAAAGAAAAAAAAAAGAGGAGTGGCACGTCTTCCAGCTGTTATATCCAGCTTTTTTATATCTATTTCTTCCCTGCTGATAGGGTAGGTGGCATGCTGGGGACGCAGAGGTATCCTGGAAAAGCACAGGCTGTCCTGACCACTCAAATCTCTGGCAGTTCTCGACAACAACTTTCCTGTGCCAGTTTTGGAGGCCACTCGAGGCTGCCAAAGGTTGTGACCAGCTTCCTGGCTGAACATCGACTTGGAGCAGCGGAGGACCCAGCTCCTGAAGGAGCTTAAGCACACGTACAAGCAGTGGGCCCTTCTGTCCCCACGGATGCCCCAGTGTCTCATGTGTAAGGACACCTCTGCAAGTGTAAATGTGCAAAAGGGGTTAGCTGGGTGCCTGCCCGTGGCAGCACTCCCCTCTGGAGGGTGCTCTGCGTGCAGAGGCTTTCCCTGCACTGCTCTGCCAGCCCTTTCCCAGCTGCAGCTTCCCTGCTCCTGCGGCGCTTCCCGTGCCGTCGGATGGTCTCCGATGCAATGCGGATACTTTGCAGCAGCGGCTCTGCAGAGCCTGCCGAGAGCGGGGCATGCGTCGGGGAGCGCTGTGTGCGAGCGGCTGCTCTGCGGCCGCTCTGCAGCGTGGTCCGTGTGGCCGGCAGAAAGCACCGCAGGGAAAGCAGAGATCCAGGCATTGCCCCCTTGCGCTATAGGTCGAATGGAAAAGTAAATTACAGTCCGACTCTAAATAATGAGAGCAGGACATGGGACAGGTTCACAGAGGGTTATTTCAATGCTAGAAACTGGGATCCCGAACACTCTTATTCTTCCTGGGGAGAAACAGTTCCACTGAGTCATTTTGCCTTTAGCAGTGACTTGCCAAGTCCTATTTTTCTGTGTGTGCCGCAGCGTTACAGACTTGTTTGTGATTTCTGCAGAACAACTTCCCAGGCTTTCCAGCCTGCCCCCAGGATGTTAGTAGGACTTTTAACAGGGGCATGGACTTACTAGTACAAGATGTGAGGACTAGCAAGGCCAGGTAATTGTATATTCAAAAGATATTTAGGAGATGCTTTACAGGAAATGGAGTCAAGCCATGTGTAGTCCTCCTACTGATCCTTCCTTTTTTTTCTGTTGAGCTCCCCAAATTCAGTTCACCTTATAAACTTGAACACGGCACTGTATCCAACAAAATCCCACTTTATCCCCCAAATCCAGGGTCAAATTGGAGGCATTAACAAGGCAGGCAGTGTGATAATTCCTTTAGCATAGCCTAGGTTAGCTTTGGATAAATTTAACAGGCTCTGGATGGTGTGATGCTGAAGTGGGACAAACCAGAGAACGCAGTGCTATCAGGGAAAATAGCAGGTAAGAAGTATTGTTCTTTTGCTTAAATGTGTCTTGCAAATGACAGTGAGGAAGAAGAAATGATTGTCTGGCAGATGCTTTCCTTAAGTACATTGCTAAAAATTCTGTTGGATGTGCTCCTGGTGGCAAGCAGTAGCAGGTGCAAATTAATGCTCACAATTTTCCCATGTGGTAGGCAAGTGTTTTTCTTCAATTTGCCAAGGAGAAAACAAAGCCGCCATGGCTAATCAAAATAGCAGTGTAAACACTTGGGTGAAATGCTAGAGCCCCCTCGAGACTCTGGGATCTCTGGTCTCTCCTTTTTGTTTTTTCCTGACTGGCTCCACGACTCTTTATAGCTTCTGCTGGAAGCAGTGGAGTCGTAGAGGCCCTCATTGCTGCAAGGGAAGGAAGGATCCTGTTTTACACAGCTGTGCTGGTGGTACTGTGGGATGCTTTTCCAGGTTTTACAGCTTAAGAGGAGAAATTTGTAAACAAAATGTAAAAGGACATCATTGTCATTTTGAACCTAAGAAGTATATTAATTCAGTATCAGGTTTAAGACCTGCTGTTGAAGTGGCTTGTCCCACATTCTTGCACAATTTACAATTCATAGTCCCTGTTTATACATTTCACAGTTCCAATTTACACATTCTGTTTCCAACTTTGAAGAAAAATAGAACACAATATAGAGAATATTAAATGAAAGGGAAAAGGCAATGACCTTTTGGTCTTGTGAAATCTTTCTGTGTTGATGAAAGTTTCATTTAAGGTATGTGACATCCTTCAGTTTCTGGAGGCTTTCCAAGGCTAAGAATTTTGGATCTTTTGACCTGTAAGTCGGGAACTTCCCTCAACTAGATGTATGATCCTGAAAAGCTTGAGCAAGATCACTCTATCCCAATTAAATCAGACGTTAGTTTACTTCATGATCCAGAATAAGGTGCTGTAGTTTTTGCTACCGCCCATTCTTTTCTGAAAGACAAGCTATCACCAAGCTAACACAGAAAAAATATCCATTTTCTTTTATATTCTGTTGTCAAGGAGAGAAGTCCCAGATGCAACTAATTTAATTAGATTTCTGAGGTGATTGTTTTCTTTCATTTCATATTGTGCTTCATCTAATACTAGCAGAAAATCACTTCTGCTTATTCTTGCTGCTGAAAGTATGATTTGCTACCAGATTTGTGCTCAGTTGACTGCAGAGAACCCAGACCGACCATGATCATAAATTTGAGTAGTAGACAGCATCTGTTTTCTGTGATAATGAATTCTGATCTCAGAATAGCATACAAAGTGATAGAGGGAATCAAAAAAGTTTTGCCCAGAGATGATGGATGATGGATGATGCTTTATATAAATGTTCTTTTTCAAATGTTTACTCTTTCTGAGAAGCCTACAATATTGGCAAACATTCCCTGTGTGTACGCAGAATTCTTCTCATTAAAATGTATATTTCTCACTCTCTTTTGCAAGCCATATATGTCCTTCTTGTGTCTGCAGTGCTAACAAACCAGCACAGCATTTTGGAGCCTGATTGAAAAACTTCTTAACCTGAAGATGCTTACTGCTGAAAAGCTGCTCCCGGAACACGAAACCTTACAATGACAAATAAAACTGAAAAAGGCCAAAGCCGCATGGCAATAACTATAGAAATGTGTGGAATTTGGGGATTACAGAAATTATTACATGTTAATTAAACTGTGCTGCAGGTAGGAGTGGCAGGATTGATCTCTAAAATATCTGAATGGAAAAAATGCATCTGGGATAGGAGTGATGTCACGGGACATTCAGAAGGGAGAGGAGGGCTAGATTAGAGCTTGCAATGTGCAGAGCATGTGCAAAAGCGTTGCAGTGCTCAGGGAGAAAGTCACGCTGCTGTAGCTGCTTTGTGAAGACAGCATTCAAGTTGCCACATAGCCAAAGTACTGTGCTGTGTCAAAACACCCAAAGCTGATTTTATACTCCTAAACAGAAGCAAAGGTGCACTACACATATGCTGCCAAACCATTGTTTCACAAAATGAGTAAAGCTGAAGACTCCGGTGACCTGAATAACTTCTGTGGTTTGATGCTGATCTTGCTGTATTTCCAAGTTCAGGTAGTGGTTTATCAAACTGTACATTCATTTCTTTTTTACAGTAGGAGGGCATTTGGTAGGTAATTGTTTCAACTATGAATGTTCAGAAAGCAATCTAACATGATTCAGTGTCATAGTACTGAAGAACATAATTTCCATGGAGTAGCTACTTAATGCACATTTGATTTGCATTAATGTCTTGTGAGAAGTGACAGATACCAGTGTCAGATTAATGTTCTCATTAATTAGTAGGCTGGGTTTTTTTTTTTTTTTTTTGGAAAACTGTAAAAGTGATCATCATTGTATTTGTGTAAGACAATTGGCCTTTTCTGTGTATCCATAGTGACTGCATAGGCATTTTGGGGCTGTGCAACATACCACCAGTGAATCAACAATATCAAAAAGGTGAATTGCACAGCTATATGAGACATGGAGCAGAAATCTCCATAACTAAGACCCTGTTTCAAATCTGCCCCATCTACTTTCCTGACATTCTGTCTCATTCTGCAGTTCCCGTCAACTTATACTGAAAACTGTTTTTTAAATTTTCGGACAGGAAAAAGCAGTTTCTCTTCCCCACGAAAATTAGGATTCCTGCCACCTTTGTAGTCTCCACTGAAACCATTCTGACCAGCAGATGTTAAGTTAATATTCTGCATGAATGGAAACTGGATCCTTATGCAATTGGACTTTGCTCTAAGGACTATAGTGCGTGTTTTCAGTTGTATAACATATAGGATCAAAATCTTAGATCATGATATTGTTAGGTAGAAAAAAATCTGGAAGGTCTAAGCTGAGCAACAGACATATTTCCCCCACACAGAAAATGTTTGTTTGGTCTTGCTTAAAAAAAAAAAAAAGTTCATCGTAATTTTATTGTGAAGATTTTGGGAGGCAGGATGAAGTAATTAGCATTAGAAAGAGAAGGTGTGGTTTAAAGTAGCTATTTAGTTTTGGTCCTGATTTCTGATGCTGGAGACCCAAGATTAAGACCTGCTTCTTCGTATATGAATGAGCAGGAGAAGTATTATTACCATTAAAGAATATTTTGAGGGTCCAATTTTTATTTATTTGTAAAGCAAGAAACAAAATGTTGAAGCCTTTATCTATATGATATGGCAGAAGAGACTTTTGTTTTCTAGTCAGCTTTATTTGCTGAGAATTTTTCAGACTGCTTCTGAGCAGATGAGAGCAGATCCCCAACAGATGTATGTTGACATATCTTCATGATCTATCATAACCAAATCTGACAATTTTGGAGAGGGGATTATGGAATAGCAGCCTTAATTAAGTACTTTAAAAGTTGGAAGCTTGGATCTACAGCAGTTAAATAATACCTATAAATTTTGTCAGTACAGTGATGGTGTAGGTGAGGGCTTTGAGGCATATGCTTATGCATTTGCTGCATATGCTTTTGTTAGGTTCCCAGCTGCCACAGGACCACATTAAATTATGGCCTTTCAATGGGCAGCTTAATATCTTCCTCTGAGTGGATTTCTTCTTTCTGCCTTAGGGATGGATTTATCTCTTGAGAGTTTTTCACTCTTAAATTTGAATCTTTACTTAGATTTTTGTGTTCTGACTAGTGAGTGCCTGTGGCTTTCAGGAGAAAAATAGTAGTTACGTTTTCATGGAGGTCTGTGGTTGAGCTGCCCTTTATTGGTGAAAGTGCGCACTTTCCAAACAGATTTTCCAAATCTGGAAAATCTTTTCCCACAGTTTTCCAAAACAGATTTTTGCTTGGATGGTAATATTTAAGGAATTGCTCTGCAGGCCTATGACACAGCTGACCCCAAGAGAAGAGTCACCTAGTTTGAGAAGAGCTAAAGATTTCATGGATGATCTTTCTCCTTTGACTCAGCTGTCTATTGCCTTAAGCAGTACTTGACCAAGACCTTTACAAATGAAATTTTTTCCTGGGACATGGATGTTATTTCATTTGCTGTCTTAAAACAGTGAGTCATAGTTTTTCCACTTGATACCTCAAAGCATGGAGTCATAAAATTTGATGTGAGACTAATATGGACAGAATGAGGATTTTTTTTTTTTTTTAATGAATGCTGAGAGGGAAAAAGAGATGTATTGCTTTGTTGACTTATCAATGCCCACTTCTTTGGGTCATATTACTAAATAAAAGTATCCTATATTGCTCAGCAAGAATGATGAATACACAGGACAGAACATGTGCAAAAGCTCTTTTTGTGGATGTAAGATGGGATCTTCAGAGGATCTCTGAGGATGATGAGCCATATCTATGTAAAACTTAATCACCTGTAAAGGGATCTCCAGCAGACAAAAAGATAAAATATGTAAAGATACAGCTAAAAGAGCTTGAACTTTGGGTACTTTGTAAGTTTACAGCTCAATTTCAGTTATTCAAAATTTGTTTTGAATATTTAAATAGCATTATGCTTGTTTCTTGTCCTTTTCAGAGACTTTGGTAGGAATCTCCGTTGCAGATTTTGCCACCTCAACCATAGTTGGAGGACCATGAAAAGATTCATTCACATATTGATGAAGAAAGCTTCTGAGCAGTCTTTTGTGCTTTCTTGCTACCAGGTTTCATGAAAACAGCAAATGAATAGTAGCTTTTAGGACATTCAGTTCACCCCTTGTCCATCACAGAATTGTTTGTGGTAGTACTGAATTTCAAATCTAAGAAGTTTTCTTACTCTTCACTAATCTTTGTCAGGCACAAGTTCAGTGATATGGACAAAAACTGATCTGCATTCTGAGTATTGACAGGGGAGGGTTTGCGGAGATTTTCAAATCCATTCTGCATAAGAAAAAAGGTGTAAGTAAAATTCTTCCATTATTTTTTTCTCAGGAAGTTCCAGAGGATTGCTGTCTCATTAGTGTACCTGAATAAGCTTTGCTTCATTAATGCAGCCTCCTGATTAGTGAGAAGTTGACAGAAACAGAGGTGATGGGTATTTCCCATTGTACAGACAGTTATGGTCTGCCATAGTCATGTCCTGCCAGAACTGCAATTGCAGTTCTATAGAGGTGAACAAAGTTGAAATTAATCAAATGTCTGGATTCTATTCATGGAAGAAGAGTGATTGCCTGTATATCTTTCTCTCTTTTTTTGGTATTGTAATTAACACAATGGTTGAAATCAAAGAAGGGAAAAAGCACAATTTTTCTGCCATTTCTGCTTTATGAATACAGGAATTATTTTAATAAAATGAGAAGTTACACTCAGTTAAAACAGTCTAAAGAAAATTCAGAGACTCCTAGAAAAGAACATAAAATTAAATAATATTCAATATGAAATGCAATCAGTGAAGAGAAATCAGACAGTCATGTGTCTGTTACATTTCCTGTGACAAATATGAGAGCAGGGGAAGATTCTGCATTCCCTGGGTCATGTGCATTTGACTGACTTGTGGAGTCACAGCACTAAAACACTTCGTGACTAACAGTGCAGTTGTTAAAAATCCATTTTGACTAGTGCTGCAGAGCCGTCATCATTTGAATCTGCTATTGTCACTTTTACTGACAGTAACGGGAAACTCAGATCAGTATGTTCCAGCATGGTTCGGAAGAGTGAAGTGGTAACATACAACAATTTCCTAATTGTCTTTCAACAGTATTTTATGAAAAAAAAAAGGCAAATTTGCCAAAGACATGATAGACGTGGAACTGAAGTTCACCTTTTTTGGTTCCTGTTTTTTTTCTTGTTTTTATTACAACTGTTTTATATACATATATAAAATTAGTATTTACTGATGTGGCATGAAATTTACTGATTTTGGCCTGAAATTAGGTAAATGCATACCTGAAATTTTTCAGTTGTGAGATGTTTGCTGCCTGTTGCCTTCTAGGTGGTTTAGGGTTAGGGCTTGGAAATATTTTGTACTTCAATATGATTTTTATCCCTGGTACTGTGTTAAAATGTTCAAAACAATGCAGCTAAGGCCATGTTTTTCATATCTGATGAGAACTTTTTCATTTCTTGAATCCTTTGGCTTTTTTATTCCATTAAGGCACCTCCTTTTTGATCATGGATATTTCTGTCTGCCGAAGACATCTCTCTTACTGTTGATTAATGGCTTGTTAAGT
Source organism: Nothoprocta pentlandii (assembly GCA_013398315.1). Classification (NCBI taxonomy): domain Eukaryota; kingdom Metazoa; phylum Chordata; class Aves; order Tinamiformes; family Tinamidae; genus Nothoprocta; species Nothoprocta pentlandii. Next base: position 523,775 of record VZSG01000515.1, on the reverse strand, counting down.
CCAAGATGTTCAACATATTCATTACACGAAGAAACAAGGGTGTGATCCTGCAAAGACAAGGCAGTATGTGCCTATTCTGACATGAGCAGAAGATTGGGACTCTGAGAATTAAACACTAATCTGTATTTTCTGAGTCTTTAACTTGAAATAAAGCATGTTTAAAATAAGGTTTTTGGAAATGAAGAATAGCACATCTGAGGGTTGCAAAACTTACAGAAAAAAACACTGGAAATTTGTTGCTGAAATTGTTGTGTTGAACCTGTGTTTTTTGTTTGTTTTTATTTTTTTGTAACTGCAGAAAGTGAGTGAGAAAGTAGGAGGTGCAGAAGGAACCAAGCTAGATGATGACTTCAAAGAAATGGAAAGGGTAAGTCTGAATACAGGTAGCTATATTTATGATTAATGTTTATTTTTCTTTCTAGGATAGGATTTTCTAAGCTTTTGTCCCCAAATCAATCAAGTAATTTTGAGAGACTCATCTTTTATTCAGCAGGATTGAACTTTCAGTTCCTTGACCTTTTTTGTTCTCTGACCAAGGAATATATAATAGATGTACTCTGAAAAATGCCAGTATTGCAGTGATTGAGCCTAATACCGGCAACAAATTAGCTTCAGTTAAGTTTAGAAGATACCTAGAAAGAGAGGCTTTGTCTAAAACTTTAATGGCTATTGTGGTGGCAGAAGGTGCCCACAAGTCATCCGTAGTGCCTCCTGAGCATCACTCTGGAAGAGCAAGGACCCTGGATATTCACTCCTGGGCTGCGAGTACCCCCCAGGTAGCCTCCACTGCCTATATCTACTGCAAATAGTTTTTGTGGGAAAACCATGAGCATTTTTGTGGGGAAAAAAAAGTAGGTTTGCCTTGGGTGGTAGTGTGAATATGCCATCTGAAAAGGACAGCAGTGGCAGCTATTTTTCTGGCTTTGACTTTCAGAGTCACAAGCAAATCCCGTAAAACAAGCTGCTGATAAGCAATTTCTAAGATATATATCTGATATGCATCCCTGACATGGAAAAGCAGATGCTACTTCTGTGTGTATTTGTGTAGGGAGATGGGGAAACACTTTGGATGGAATATAAAAGAAAACCGTGTAACAGGATCGTCCTTTTCCTGCAATGCAAACATTGCAGAGTTGATTTCTCCTGTTCCCCATTTTCCCTTTAAAGTAGATGGAAGTGTACAAACTAACATCAAAACTGGAAGTTGATAAAGAAGATTTAGAAAAATGATGCAAGGTCTAGAATAAAAAATAGGACAGTGCAAGGGCAGAGTGAGTCCCATGCGTGTGGGTAGCAGAGGATGGCACCTGGGGTTGCTCCCGCCTGGCCCAGTGCCCCTGCATCCCTTCTCAGCTCTTCCTTCCATGGTGGATGTGTCCCTGCTGCACGTCCCGGCCATCTGCTCCCTCGCCTCCACTCTCCACTGCAGCCTTCCAGCCCTTTCTGGGCTCCCCATTGGGAAGTTCAGCTATTTCTTTAGCCCCGGTTGCCAGTCCTCTTCTGCTGCTTTGTGTAAGGCAGGGAGCAAGACCTGGCAGATGGCAGTGGTAGCAGAACACAGGAAAGAGGTCAAGCATGCTGTGACCATCTTATCCCAGGTCCTCACTTCGAAAATAGGAACTCGCTTTGGTGGCAGAGCAGCTCGCTCTGCGGGACACAAACCACCTGGCAGAGAAATCCAATGCGTCTTCACAAATGCAGAGTGTGGGAGAGACTGTAGGAAACCTTGTACCTGCAGAAGGGACATTGCTTCCTTGGAGGCCCTATTCTAAGAGGTACTGCATTTTTTTTTGCTGGAAGGTGCGTAAATCTTGCAGCTTCCAAAAAAGTCTGTGGATGCAGATGGTGCTCGTCATCTCTTGGACGAACATGGATTGCAGACTGTTCATCTAAAGTTTTATGGGGACTAAGCAGTTCGTTGAATGCCAAATAGTTGCATACTTCTACACTGCATATAACTTAGAAAACTGATGAAAATTGCTTAAGAAACCAAGGAGTTCCTGTGGAAGGAAGCAATGATCTTCAGTCCAGAATAGTCAGCCTTATTTTAAATGCCTAAATGTAAAATTATTCTTTGTTGTTTCATGCCAAGGAAATAAATGGTCAGCACTTCCATGGTGAAAAGACTGAAAAAGACTTCTTCTTTCCCATTCCATTTTTACCTTTACCTTTTTACCTTACCAGAATGAACCTTGAAGGAAACAGACAGTTTCTTTGGTCTTTAGTGGATTTTTTGGATTGATCCCTTCCTTCCCTTTTCTTCTCTTGTTTATAGGAGGCCAAAGAGTACTTTGAACAAATAATATTTCAAGTAGTTTTCAGTGACTTTTCTTGGCAAAGCTTTTCCCTTCTTGTAGGCGTATCTTAGGGTTGTATACATCTTAATCGGCATCCCCGTGCAACAAAAATTACATTATACTTCTATTTTTCCCTTTGATGCCAGAATAATGGCCTAACTTAAGAGTGATTCTGCTACAAGTTAAAGACTGGGATGATGGTTTCTGTAGTAATTCAGGCAAGTTTCATTATCCCCGTGCTGGTTACCAATGCTTTATTTAGTCAGCATGCTAGATTTAGTTAGCATCAGTTCTTAGGGACAGAAAAATAAAATAATGATAGATAGGTAGATAGATAGATAGATAGATAGATAGATAGATAGATAGATAGATAAATAGATAGATAGATAGATAGATAGATAGATAGATAGATAGATAGATGAAGAGAGGAAAAAAAAATCTTGTTTTTGTCCAACATCTCTTTTCTTGTTTCTTTTCGTGTTTCTTTCTGTTTAATTCTTTCTTCTTTAGAAAGTGGATGTCACCAGCAGAGCAGTTATGGAAATAATGGCCAAGACAATAGAGTATCTTCAGCCCAATCCAGGTAATACAATTTCATTCTCACAACACTTGCAGTGCTTTGTTAAAACATTGTTTTTTTAATCTTCACCCATAGACAGTCCAACAGAGCTCACCCTTAGTGGTACAGTTAAGATTAAAGCAGAATCAATGGAATTACTATGAAATGAAAAGACTTGAAATGAGCACAATCTTCTGCGTCAGTCCAGGGAATGGAGGGTGAATCTAGGGCAGGGAAGCTGCTTTTGTTTTGTATGTCTTCATGTTAAGTAAAGTGACAAGATGTGCTTCAAAGTCATATGTTTCCTTGCAAGGAGCTGACTTCTGGGACATGGAGCAGGCTGGCGGTCAGGGCTTGTGCACAGGGCACAGAGCCTGTCCCACCACGTGCAAGGGAGCGCGTGATAAAAAAAGATACACAAGATAAAAGCAGGGCTGCTAGTCAGAGGTAGTCAGGTAGTTCAAAGTGAAATGTTCCTTTTTTCCCCTTTCCTATCTGGTCCATTTTTAACAACATTTTGAGAGGCAGAAGAAAAGTTCTTTTCTTCTAGGTTGTTCTGGAAATAGATAGGACTGCAATAGTATGAAAACCTACAAAAGATACAGCCCAGTTATTGGGCTGGGGCATGGGATAGACTATAGACCTAATCAGAGGCAACTAAGTTGAACTTTCAGAACAAAGTTGAGTGATTGTTTTTTATGAGGAGAGGAAGGGTTTTGCAGTTGGGTTTGTGGAAAGCTGCACGTGTCAGTCCTGCCAGTCAGATCGTTTGGATCATGAGGAGAAGCTGTCCTGGTTACTAGTGAATCATTAGATCAAGCAACTTAGGGAGTTCCACAATTAACTGAGAATAGAAAGGTTTTATACTAGCATAAATCAGTATTAACTTCACTAGTGAAAGCAATGGCATTAAGCAAGTGTAAAAATGAGCACAGAAGTAAAATTAGGCCCTATGACTAATATCTTAGAATTACATAGAAAAAAAGTCAAAATTCAGGAGGAATAATTAACATTTGCTGAAATTCAGTTGGAAGTAGGTTTGAGGTGGTGGGAAATATTTTATCTCCAACGTGACAGATGAGAGAATGGTGCTGGTGTAGCTATTAATTAGTGATATTTACAAGTTAGACCACAGTGGGAAAAAGGAAGATGTAATGCTGCTGTCAAGCGATGAAAAAAAAATATTTAGAAGTTCAAGAAATGTTAAAGAGACAATAACAATGACTAAAATGGTTTCTATGTCAACAGATGGAATAGTGTTTATGACTTGGGTCCGTAGCTTCATGGCTCATCATCAACAAGCTCTACAGGAGAAACAATAGACATGACAAACATTATGGGGCTAGTGATAAAATGGTTAACTACTGTCAAGACGCTGTTGTGCAACGTAGTATAGACTGAGTAATAAGCTTTGGCTGCTTCGTGCTGCTCTGGCTGCCTTCCTGACTCCTCTGAGTGGTTGTGCTTGAATGACAAAAGTGGCCCACACCAGTAGCAGCGAGCAGAATTTCTGCAAGTAGCTCAAGATGTAGTTTCCATCACCTGGAGAGGATATAACTTTACATAGGTGCAGAAAGAGCTGTTCCCATACTTCAACTACACATCTTTCACCTGCTTGTCGAGCATATGAAAAGGGTCAGAAAGATAAAATGATAGTAAGAATGAGAAATACTTGGTTTTTATGTCATGTTGTTCATGCCACAAGTAGGCAAACATGGACAGCGCAGGATTACCTCCTTCAGCTCTTGAAGAAGCTGGTTTAGACCAGTTATGAAAATGCAAAAAGGTGATCCTAGTGATAAGAATTGCTTTGAAAATAAAAGAAATTCTTTAAAATTCTCCTGAGAGTTCAAAAACGTGGCTTTCCAGTATTTCTTGTTTGTTTTCTCATTTCTAAATATAAAAAATATAGAAAAAAATGGAAATATTGATAGAAATAAATACCATAAATATTATTATCAATAAGATATTCCTTATCAGGCATATTTAACTGAATATTTTCCTTAAAAGCTTATCTCATTTTAGTAGGGTTTGTGATGCAATGCACATTATGAGATATGTAGAGTAGCAGAGTACAGTAGTGCTAGAGATCATTTGACTTTGTGATATATTTGGAATCAGTAGATGAAGCATACTGCATTGTTCAAGTTTACTAAACAACTAATGATTTCATGAAGGAGAGGAGAGGAGAGGAGAGGAGAGGAGAGGAGAGGAGAGGAGAGGAGAGGAGAGGAGAGGAGAGGACTTACTGTTTACTGAAAGAGGTGCTGGGCTGAAGTTAGCAAGAATGAAAAAGACAGCCTTGTCTACTTCCCAAGACAGAAAAGAAGTTGGAGCACAGCTGAGAATAACTAAAATTGAACTAGGAGAATGCTCAGAGCTTTTCATGCATATGTATGTATTTTCATGCATATCACAACCAATATTTAAGGAAAACAAGATGCAGGATGAACCTGATTGAAAGAATAAAGAATGAGCAATGCTGAAGTTAGCTTCAAACACTCTTGTGGTGGCTGTTCCTATGATTCACTGTGGTTCTATTAGCACTTGATGCCAAGGTGAATCATTACTAACACAATTAAGGGCAATGAAAAGAAGGAGGAGTGCAACTGGGGAAAGAATCAGGTGTTCACACCACTTCCATACGGCGTTTCATACATTTCTGCCCATCCTCGCTCATGTTCAAACATAATTTAGAAAAGTAACTACATCGTAACGGAATAAGGCAAGTGAGTATGAGTGGGATCTCCAGATGGACTCACACACAGGACCTCTGCTCTTATGGAGGCTAATGGAATCAGCTCTGTAGGAGCAGTGGAGCAAGGCAATTGCTGAGTGTCTCCGGAAAATCACTTCTAAAACAAGATTACATGGGCCATGAGATTTCCACCAGGAAATAAAATTGACTGTAGAAACCAGATTTGATACTTAGATTAGATTAACTTTTCGTGCTTACCATACTGTTTCTTTCCACTCTTTTCTATCTGCCCAGAATGTAACCACTCTTTGTATACACTTTTGTATATTTTTGATTTCACTCTTGAAACTTCCAACTTGCTTCCTGTATCTTTGTTTTTGTTTCCTATCCTCTTCATTTTATTTGTGCCATAATCTATATTATGCTTCTGTAAAACAGTTTTTGATTTTGCTTAGGTCTCTGAGCTCTCCTTCTGCCTTTTAATACATCAGGATTGTTCCCCAAATGGTCACATTGGGGCTAACTGTGCCTTCCTTCTTTGTGTCATGCCCCCATCGTTACTAATTGGTGTCAACAGGAGTCTTATACCGATTTAAGTAGTTTTGGATTCCCTAGGGTTTTATCCTTGGAACGCTTCTCCTTGAACAGCCATGTAACAGCTTTTCCTTGAGCCAATATTAGGATTAGCTCCCTTTCAATGACACTTCTAAAAGCCAGACACTTCATTAAAATGCCATTTCTTATACTGAACAGTCAGCCAGTCTGTTGCCTGCAGTTCTGTAGCACACTACAACAGAAGGCATCAACAAATCCAAATGCAGAAAAACATGATCTTGTGACACGAAAGGGTAGTGAGAAAGCTTACCAAACCATAATTACTGTATGTTAAAAATATGTTGCCCTTTCATAAGCTGCCTCTCAGGCAAAATATGTACTATGACAGTTTCCTGATTTTCCCGTGTCTGTTTGTGTGTTTGAGTCTGTGCATACATATGTGTGCCACAAAATGAAATATGTTCAGCAAATGGAGCCATCTCATGACGTAGAGTCTTCAAAGTAAATTAAGAGTGAAACATTATTGACTTTAGTCAGCCAGTGTTTTGCTTTGTTGCATAAATGCGTGCAAAGTTGAGCTTTAACCAATGACATTCACATACATCAGCATAAGTTACTGATGTTTTGATGTGATTTTTGGAAATCCATCAGAGTAACTACTGAGGTAGAGTCTTTTGCAGTAAGAAGTTGGAGCTGTTCCTAGCTGCCTTCTTGTAGCACACACAATAGTGTAAGTAGAACCAATCAGTCTGATCCAACTCTGTGCCAAATCAGCTGGCAGCAGGATATAGCTGGCAAAATTTGAAGTAAAATGTGATTAATTCATTCTCTGAATGCTATTCACATTCTGTACTTGCTAACTGATGTTACATTCTTGTACTTCCTAACTGATGAAAACAAAGTCAGAAGAAGGAAAGAATTTTTTTGTTGATGTGTTTACAGAAAATTTTTGCATCAGTTATGATAATTATGTGTATTATCTTCTGTTTTGCAGTTGTGTATCAGAAATAAAAGATGAAGTACAGTCAAAGAGCATGAGTCTCTCCAAATCCTCATAAAAAACCAGAATTGTTTTAAAGATAGTTTATCATCTTGTTTGGGAGCATAGGGTTTTTGTTTTGGTTTGGTTTTTGTTTTGTTTTGTTTTTTGTTTTTAATTCTATGGTAGAAAATCTTCCAAAAAAACTTGGAGTCTGCAGTAAGATATCTACTCTAAGCTTGTCCCTGAGTCCAAAGGTGGCCCAATCTGTTTTCTAGCTCAACTGCACAATTCCAGGTATTGAGAATATGGAAATGGGTTAAAGACTTTTCTTCCTGTTTTAACTCATATCACATATGCTGTCTTGAGAGTGTTTCTGGGCTTTCTTTTGTCAAAGTGATTTCAAGGAAAGTTCCATCATTGTGCTCAGGACAGAGCCTCCTATCTGATCTACCAGCTAAAGGAAACTTCTGCAAAATTCAGTGACCAACAAGATTTCATGTCCTCACTCAAAATCATTTGTGGAAATCAGGAAGTTTAATTTTTTATTCAACTTCAACATTTCAGGTGAATTGGAGCATTCATATTGGCTTACTCTAACTACTGTATATTTATAACTCTGTCACTGGCCTGTTGCAGCTTCCAGAGCTAAACTCAGCATGATCAACACTATGTCAAAAATTCGAGGTCAGGAAAAGGGACCAGGTTATCCTCAGGCTGAAGCCTTGCTGGCAGATGCGATGCTGAAATTTGGTCGAGAACTTGGAGAAGAATGCAACTTTGGTGAGTTGTTTGCTTCCCTTTCTATTATAATTAAATAGATTTTGTAATTAAGAATTATTAAAATGTTGTAATTGTTCAATTCTATAAAGGAAGAACTTCTGCAAGAAATTTTAGAGTTTAGTTTCATCAAGCTGCTCCTCAGAGGTAGTTGAGGGCTGTTTTCATGATGCAGATCCAGTATCTTCTAGGGGTTGGGACCAGAGATTTTTTTCCTATGAATAAAACTCAAGTTGTTTCCATTGGGAACTGTGTCTGTATTGACTTCGTACTGTATCTCATTGATTATGTTACTAGGGATATGTTGTGTTGAAACGGTGTATGTTTGGAATATGTATTATCATTATCTGTGTGTGTGTACAATAAAATCTGTCCTCAGAATCTTTATAATTAATGTTTCTGTCAGCACTTCAGGCATGGAAAACAGGCTTATAAATATTTTTAATTACAATTTTGAAAATTCTCATTCCTTGTACTCTGTTCAGCCTTTTTTTCTTTCCAAATTACACATTTTGAGACATGAATGACTACCTTTGTCTTATCTATAACTTCTCACTCTCTCAACCCAAATGGATTTGCAACTGCCTAAGTTAGAGATGTTCATCATTCTGTTCTTAGAGCTTAATTAGAAGAGAGCACATTCAGAGGAGGAACTTATGTTTGTGTGGCATTTCTACAGCCATTTTTGTAGGGCAATACCCTTGGGCGATACCCAATAGGATCTTGAAACACTGTTTCTTCTTTGAGCCATCATAAAATGTATGAGCCATCATAAAATTGCAGATGCCTTGAGCATAAAGGTATCTGCAATGAAGGTACTTCCCTGTTTGCTGCACAAAATGGGCCTATCAACTTGACAGATACAGGATGATTTTTAATAAAGATCGTCTTTTTTTGTATTTTTTCCTCCAGCTTACTAGATTTTGAATCCATTTTCAAATGGAAAATGAAGTAAAACAATTCAGTTTTTACAAACTGTTGCATGATGATTGCACTGGCATGCAGCAGAATAGATGTGACACTTATTTTCACATTCTTAACTAATAATGGTGAGTACATCTGCCTGTCACCTTTCACCTGGATCTAGTAGGCTATTTAATTTTACCATATGTTGGGAGAAAAAGCCAGGGCTTCTTTTTACTTTTTCAGACCCTTTGTGTTCTTTGAAAGTAGATTTTCTTCTACCATCCTAAGCCTTATAGCAGAGAAGTGTTTTTGTGCTTCCTGCTGTTGTCTCCATGCTGAGGAGAAAAACAGAGACATGCATTTGATGGATCTAAAGGGAGGCTTGGAAAAAATACAGAAACAGAGAACTAATCCTTACTGAGATTTTGTCTCCATTAATATATAAACTTGACACCTGCATCAAAAATACCATTAGTGAAAATGTTAACAATTTTTACTTTTGACACAGTCACACTGAGGCAGACAGAGAGACACAGACTTCTATTTCAGTTTTTTCGGTGGCAACACTGCAGTAAAATGAAGCGATTATTTTCTAGCAAGCTTGTCTCACCAGTGTGAGGGATAAGCAGACAACGCGGTGTGGGGACGGGCTGCTTTGATGCAGTGTGGGTTCTCAGCTTTGTCTGTGTAGGAATGTGTAAACTCTGGGGGCTGCAGAAGTGAAAAATACACTTTGTGCTTTCACATGGTGCATCATAGTCTGTTTCCTTCCTTGAGGCTGCAAGTGAAATCTTAACTTCATTTTCCCTGACTCAACCTCGTTCTACAGTCATTTGGAACTATGCTATTTTTAAGGTAAACTGGACATCTTCTCTTTCAGGACCAGCACTTGCTGATGTGGGAGAAGCTATGAAGGAGCTTTCTGAGGTCAAAGACTCCTTGGACATGGAAGTGAAACAAAACTTCATTGACCCACTGCAGAATCTGCATGACAAAGATCTGAGAGAAATACAGGTATTGCCATCAGAGTAGCATTCTAGTAGCATGCAGAAATAGATGGTGTGTTTTTCCAAAACATATTGTGATTGTGCAACCTAAATAGTTTCTTTCAGATTTATAGATGATCTGATTTGAGTCGCTTCTGATTTGAGTTTTACATTTCAGTTCTGTCTTTGTCTTTGATAGTTAGGAATAAGATCTAAATACTAACTTTCTGACAATAGCATAGTCAAGTGTGAAAATCTCATTATTTTGCAAACATGAGCAGAGTGTACTAATTCAACCATTTGAAAACTCTTGTCAGTATCTGAATAGATGAGTAGGTATTTACATTCAATTTTGTAATGCATGACATGAAGAGAAATTTTGATAGGTGACTCTAGATTGGCACTACTCTTTTGTACATATGAAATCTGTGCCCAAAATGTTCCCAGGAACTGAGAGCACAAATACCATTTGCTTGCACAAAATGTGTAGTTAGTCATCCAAGTACTGTTCATCATTTATAGAGAAAAATTATGTGCATGCATGCTTATGTGGAGAAAGCTAATTTTACAATTGTAGAGGAAAAAGCAAATACTACATATGCTTGTCTATATGAATAACTATTCTTTGGAGCTTAGTAACACTATCACATAGTTAAATATGAGTGGAGGAAGGGTGTCGTTAGGCAGCGTGATATGTCTTATGAAGCTGATGCATAAAGTTATGCAGATCGTGATAGGTGACATATTGATCCTTCTATGTAAAAGTAACCACTTAGCGCTCTACTGGTGCTGGTAGCATTTGCTTTTGGACAGCTTGACATTGCAGCTGCTCAGCAGATTGAGTGATGAAGTATTACAAACTAGAAAATCCTAAAAAGATCCTTTCAAAAGTTAAGATCACTTAGTGAAAAACATTGTAAATGAAAAAAAAATCCTATTCATCTTATTCATGAAGACTCTGATATAAGCAAAAATATACCAATTTATGCTTTTAATGCCATTTTCCCTTAGAATTCCAGCAGAAAAACACAGCGTGCAGATAATTCCAAATCATATGTTTAAAGTTAGAAACTCTCATAACTTCTTTTCAGATATTCAAAGCTTCTATTTTTTTTTCTTTTTCTTCTAATGTTGAAGGTGCATTGGTTTCAAATGCCAGTGCAAAGAGATTTCTTAGGTGAAATGTAAAATTGCCTCATTGCTATGTGTTTTCTCCCCTGGAGGAAGAGGTGATGCTGTAGAGAGACATATTTGTAGATGCATGTGAACTGCCTAGTGACATGCAGTCTTACATGCAATTGTAACGAATTCTTAATTCAAAGAAAGGATAGTTTGGAAATGGACTTCGTTTTGAGGTTGCCTGTGTCCTTCTGTTTTACAGCATCACCTAAAGAAAATGGAAGGTCGACGCCTGGATTTTGATTACAAAAAGAAAAGGCAGGGCAAACTCCCTGATGAGGAACTTCGCCAAGCTCTGGAGAAATTTGATGAATCCAAAGAGATTGCTGAGTCAAGCATGTTCAACCTCCTGGAGATGGATGTGAGACATCCCTTGTTTGTGCTTTGAGATGACCTTTAAGATTAGAAAGATGCTGGTGCAGTGGTGAAGGCAGTAATCTAAAATCCAAAAGCCTTATTTTTAAATGAGGCATAGAAATGTGCTTCCTAGCTGTGTAGAGTTATTTGTAGACAAAGACAAAACATCTTCATGCTTCGAACAAGTACTTTGTACTTGTTGGCATTTGGTTTGAGACTTTTGTTCGAGAGTGTAGTATGCTGGGAGGATCAGTAAAAATCAAAAATGAATTTTGCAGCCCTTAGGTCTCTGTCCTAACCTAATGCAATAATGAGTAGACAAGTCAAGGTTAATGTGACTGCTCTAATGTGACTCTGCATCGTATGTTCTGCCTACAAATTAGCTGAGGTTTTAGCATCTGACTGTAAGCCTGCAGGAATGAAATCAAGCCTGCTAGATCTTCTTTGAGAATTTGTAAGCTAGAAACTGTAAAAATCAAACAAGAAAAAAATGCCTCTCTTGGATGAAAAGAAAAATCCTTTCAGTTGAAGTCTGTCTTATAAAATATCTTGTCAAAGAAACTACAGTATAAATGTTTCAGGTGAAGTGAATGAGTAGCTTTATTTAGAGTCTAAAATTATACCTAATTTAATATCTCATTTTTCTGCCAGTGTTGTAAAGGGGCCATAATAAAACTGAAAATATTTGCATATTGGAAACAAGATATAGCTGTGCTGAAATTAAACAAACAGATAATTTTGTAGCTTAGGGCTTATAGTAACATGCAGTCCCATGCAGCCAGATGGTCCAGGCCTGCATTATGCCACTGTGGCTTTCCATGCTGTGGAAGCTGCTGGAAATTCTGTTCATGCCACAAGAGTCTGAGATGATTTTCTCTCATGAAGTAGAATAGTGTTTGCACGCACTACAAATATCCTGCATCCAAGACTGCATTATATCTTCCTGCTTTGGTCCACTGCACTGACCACAATGTGATACAAGCATAACCATATTCTGTTTAATTTTGTCTGCCTCAAATGGAGGAAGAGGCACACTTTAATTACAAACTAATTTTTGCTCATTGCATATTTCTGCATGAAGTAGTGTGTATACTGTTGTGTGTTGTGTGCCTGTGGATATGATCAAATGAGAAGAGCTGCAGTTAAAACCCCAGATCTGATCATAACCAGGTTTGTTATTTATAGAGAAATACTAAGAACTAAAAAATTCTAAGGTAACAACTTGCAGGCTACAAAGATAAGCCAATTTTCCAGAGAAATATATAAAGCTGTCTTTGCAGTGTTACTTGATGGTGTCTTTTATATGCTATTGCTCAGTTGTTGGTACTGGCCTAAAATGCGATGTTTTAATGTCAATCCTCAGATTGAACAGGTGAGCCAGCTTTCTGCTCTTGTGCAAGCCCAGCTGGAGTACCACAAGCAGGCCACGCAGATCCTGCAGCGAGTTACTTCTAAGCTGGAAGAAAGGTAACACTAACTTTTTCTAAGTTTGTCTAAGTGCTTTATGTTTTGCAGAGGCTGCAAGCTTGCGGTTAGTGCCTGAGAAAGTTACCTCTTGGAACTTTTTACATTCATGGTTATGAAAACCGGAGTAATTTTATTTGTATTTGAAAATACAATTTCATTTGATTTGGAGTATGCATATACTTCTGAGCATGCCTGAGTGGGGACTGAGTTCAGGAAATTGTATCATCTCAGTAAGGCTATTAAATGTGTTTTTAATTTAAAGTATGTACTTTCAAACACTATAAATCAGTAGGACTTAAGACTTCTTTTCATGTGCCATTCTTGAGAGATATTGTTAGTGTCTGTTCTTGAAGATCTGGTGTTCTCTTCCCCCTTCAGAGAACATCCCTTGGCCAGATACTCAGAGTCTCCCACCATTTGCCATCAGACTAAATACTCTTCTTTTTAGCTCTGTTATCAGGTCAATTTTGATAAAAAGCTTAATTGTCTTTACTACTGCTATCCTCTCTTCTATAGCACTGTGTGCTGTCTCAAAATTAATTCAATGTCTTTGAAAGTGTCTTAATCTTAAGAAATGTTGTTTCCATCAACACGAAACAGATTGAATCCTCTTGAAATGAGGAAGATAATGTTTTTAGAAAGTTTATCAGCCTCCCACACACACATGTCCTTCTTGAAGAAAAATAGCATAAAGGAAAATTTTATTTATTCCATATAGTTCTGGATGACTTCTCCTAAAAACTGGCCATAATTCCCAACAGCAATCAGTGCTCATATATTGTGTAGGATGAATAGAAAGGCGACATTTTAATTGCATATGTTTCATTGGTATTTTCTAATGTCAGTAGTATATATGTAGTTTCTGGAGCACTGGATCTTTCAGCGTTTATTTTCTCTGAGCACATAGACTTTAAGACTCATTCAGTTTTAATTTTTAACCTTCTCTGTCCATGGAAACCACACTTGTTCTGGCAAATAGGCTGTCCAGCAAGCTGTTTTTGGCTGAGGTTTTCAGCCCAGCCGAAAGAGCTGAGAATGATTTTCAGAGCTTTCCAAGTGAACACTGCAAAATCACTTACTGTACAGAAGTAAATATCAATACAATCCACCTTGGGAGCAGGTGGATTGTATTTTGGTCAAGAAGTTATGCCATAAAGTGAACAGGTCTCTCTCTGCTACTGATTTCCTTTTCTATAATGTCCACAACAGGCTTTGACTCAATTCAGTTCATCCTTTGCCTATTTGAAACTTCTGCTAAATTGCCAATATTTTCACTTTATGTAAATTGCTAGTCACCATACTACTAGCTTTTCGTATTACTCAGTCCACTTCTGTAGCTTGGCTGACAACAAAGCCTTTTCATTTAAATTTCTTTTGTCACCTCCATTTTTTTTTTACTCTAAGGTCCAAATGACTAGTACCAATTATATAGTGGATGGTGAGGAAATTCTTGTTGCCAGAACTGATACCACCGAAGTTGGAAGCTAATAGTAGTTCAGTAGTAGTTCAGTTTCAGTAGTTCAAATCAAAATATGTACTTTGTGCTACCAAGAACAAGTCTGGGGCCAATCTATAGCAGGTTAGAGAAGATAAGCCATTAAAACACTGAGGTCATTACTCATGTGTTCTTCCCAGTGTGATGATAGAAATTTAAGTGGGAACTACTGAATATAAGCTACTGTGATTCCATCTCCCCTGTCTACATGTTTCCCTGGCATCTGAAAATGGACCTCTTCCTAGGAATTTTAGGTTTCACAGTTTGGAAAACAAATTCAGAGGACTGATGCATAATTTTTTAATTTGAGAGACAAGAAAACTGGAGCTGTACACTTTTATGCAATAAGCACTCCAAATAAATTGTCTGCAACTGAAAATCAATACCTTCCCACACAGTCTGCTCTCAAAATGACAGCAATTGGAATCAGTGCTCAGTAAACAGTTGTCATGCATAGCAGGAAAATGGCAAGTTGCAATCAAGGTAAAAAGGGAGATAGAGGTGTTTGTATAACCCTTCTCCAAGCACTGTTAAAAACATATTACAAATTTTTGTCCACTAGAAGCCTTACTAGTAGACAAAAATAAACTAGCCAAAATGCTAATTCTTAGGAAAAAAATAAAAATGAATAATCTCATGGCACAGTCAACTCCCACTTCTGCCGTTGTTGTTGTTAATTTAAACTAATCTTACAAGTAAAATTTACTCCATATGCCCAACCTTTTCACTCTGTCTGTTAAGTGGTGATGAACCCCAAAACCTTGGAAGTTTAAGTATTTGGTGTCTCTCATCCATCAACCAGAAGTTACACTTGATGTTGAACTTCCTTTGTGTTTTGGCAGAATAAAAGAGGCATCATCTCAGCCCAGGAGAGAATACCAGCCCAAACCTCGTATGAGCCTGGATTTTACTACTGGTGAAAATACTCAGCACAATGGAGGTATATCCCATGCCACAACACCCAAACCATCAGGTAAATATAATGGCAATATGGCCAAATTAAAGTCTTACTGGAGCTTTGCTACAATAGAGAAGTTCTGCACTCCCTAACAGAGCTGAGGTTTTCCACAAGTGAGGAAAAATGAGCATGAGGACAGTATAGGTGAGGTATGTTTAAACTGATTCCAATTTGATTCCAATGGTCCAACAGAAAATCACATTACAGAAATTCTCATAAGTGTTCAGATACTGAGGTATGAGAGCATGGATGGATCTTCCACTGCTATAAACCTTTAGCCTTGGATCAGCAATTGTTTCAGTCCTAAAAGCTCAAAGAAATGTTGCTAAATTCACCTTCAAATACAAATCTTGGCAAAATGAGCACTTAAAAAGTTCCCAAAACAACTGAATGTTTTCCATGAAAATGTAGAAGCCTGACTTGCCCCCCAAGCCCTGCTCTTTGTTATCCTGCCCTTTAAGGCCACAGCACTAGCAGCCTGGAAGTGAAAACAAGTGAAAACAAAAGTGAAGCCAAAGAAGAGAAGTATAAGCAAGGTGAAAAATGCATATGACCATACATAATCACTTAAAGATGTGTTTGTTTCATATCATCATTTATTAAGAAAGCCTTATTATTTGTTTCTCACAGTCATGGTCTTTTATCCCACGTTATGGTAAGGGCTGCCTTTGCTGTGGACCTTGTCTTTGTGTGTTCCAATTGACCTCAGTACAATTCCCAGCACAATGCACCTTGCAGGATTAAATATTTTTCACTAAATCTTTAAGCAGTATTTCCTTCCTTCCCATCACATCCTGATGTGCATGCTTGATGTTTTCCCAGTTGTAGTTTGGAACAGTATCTCCATTTGGCTTTGGGCACTTGCATCTGGAAACAGTCTTGTGCAGCCTTGTAACTGCTGAACAACCTTCCCACCATAAGGATGTGGAGGGATGGAGGGGATACAGTGCAGATTCCTTCTGCATGAGCATAGCTCGTGACTTGCTGTTAAAGCTCTCACTGTCAGGCCACCAGCAATTTTCTTCAGTCCTTTTTTGGTAGTGTCATTAGCACTGATTAGTAGACCAGTGGCAATAGATACTGATGCTCACACATCTCTTAAGTACTCATGTTTTCATCGTCAGAGAGAGTGGGGTTTAGCATTTTCTTCAAATGGATTTTTTCTTGTGAAGTGCACATCATTGGTTCCAGAGAAACTCTTCTTTGAAAATTCATTAGTTATAGTGTGGGCCTGGTATGTTCAAAGCTGGATCGTTTACTAAGTACTTAGGTTACTAAGACTTATTTTTCATAATTAAGGCATCTAAGCTTCAGTAAGTAGTAGTGAGAAAAGCAAAGAGGCTTTTTAAGTTTAGTGATGCAGGAAAATAGTTTTCATGGCACATAAGGTATGTCCTCTCTTTTTTTTTTCTTTATTTTGATTCTTCCAGTGAAACAAATTGTGCCTGATATATTAAAAAAAAAAAAGGAAGCATGAATCACTACAGAATTTTAGAAATTAATTCTGATATTTGAAACACTCTATTGACATCTTCACAAAAATAGTTCAGCCTTTAATAATTTTGATTATTATAGCCTGAGACTGTAGAGATATGTTCAGGGAGAAAATACTTATTAATTTCATATAAACTGGAATAGTCTGCTAGATACTAATAACTTACACAAATTTTGATTATCCATCCAGATGATTAGTGTCAGGTCTTCATGATTCAGCTTTACTGGGTGATTGACCTATATGGGAAACTTTTAAATATAAACTGTCTTTGGAGTCTATTCTAGTCCATACAATTACCAAGAGTTTTTCCTTAAAAGGGTCTTTGGTCTTTTGAAACTCCCTATTAGGGGGAAAGAAAAAAAAAAAAAAAAGGATTATGAGCATTTGGATCTATTTACACTACAATTGAACTAATAACATTTCTGAACAGTAGCACAGTTATGCCATCCCCACTAAAATGCCCCTTGCTCTCCTGACGTGAGCTACACAAGCACAACATCTCTGTGCTAGTACAGCTGGAAATACATTAAAGCTTTTGCCTCATTCTGTGTGCTTTGTAAACTAAACAAAGAAACTTGGGATCCCATGGTGATTGTAGTGGTGCTTTTAAGTGAGGGCTTGATTGTAGCTTGGTACTTTTGGGATACTTAGACATTTAAAGGCAGAGTCACACATCAAAATTCAAAGCTATGAAAAGCTGGTCTCTATCTTCTAATTCAATTTTGCATTGCACATTTAGATCTTACCAAAGGACTGAAATAATAGTTTGAGTTATAATGGAGTAGCAAAATCTGTGGTAGATATAAGAAGATACCTGTAATAGATGATGTTTTTAAGCATATTGTTTCTTTGTGTTTCCTCTCTGTAGGTGTTCATATGGATCAGCCATGCTGCCGAGCTCTTTATGATTTTGAACCAGAAAATGAAGGGGAGCTGGGATTTAAAGAGGGTGATATCATCACCCTCACTAACCAGATTGATGAAAATTGGTATGAAGGCATGCTTAATGGCCAGTCAGGTTTCTTCCCGATCAATTATGTCGATATTCTAGTTCCTTTGCCCAATTAGGATGGCTGATTCACCTCCTCGTTGACCCAAATAGTTGTGTTGGTACCACTGCTTTCAGAATGCTGCTTCTTACACCTCACAAGTGCGAATTGCAGTGGTTAGAGTCATTGAGTCCCGCTGAGCATCTTTGGTTTACGTGTTGTCATACTACGTAGTGGTGATGCGTGATATCTTCTGAGCCACCACAAGGTGGGTTAGCTCACGTGGCCATGCCAGCCTGGTGGTAGCCAGAGCCATTGCTGATGTGAAACTGGAAAGATGATGGCAAGCAGAACTTAGTGAAGTAGTAGAAAGTGATGGCGATATTGTGAAGATAGTGCCTATCACCACTATATTACTTTTCAGTCTTAGTTCTCTGTAAAAAGAGGGAAAAGTTCTTGCCATTCTTCCTCATGATAAGGTTCATACAGGTCTAGAATTGCCTAAACAGCATTGTGTCTTTTGAACAAAACAGCTTGGGAGCCTGTGCTGGTCTCACAGAGGCAGTGTAATGTAGGGTCTCTGGTTCCTCAGAAAGTAAACCACTGTACTGTATCCTGCAGATCTCTGCTCATTTTTGTATTCTTTATTATTATTAAAAGGCCTGTTTCCATCTATAAGTAAGCTGTAAATCATAAAAGGTGAGTCCTGTAGTAAAAAGCTTGAACTACAACCACATGAATTTTTCCTTTAGCATCTCAGAGCATGATTAACAAAAACTCAGTAGCAGAGCAGATCAGGGGATAAAGCTGGCATAAATGTTACCTGTTTCTTGTCAAGTTCTAGCACAACATCACGCTCCCTAAGCACCAGATACTCTTTGTAAACACATTTATTGGGGATAAAAATAACCTACCAAATACAACCCTTATTTTTTTTCTGTCTACCACGTGTTCTTTGAACATCATTTGTGCATATTCTGCCCTCAATGAGGACTAAATAAAATTACTTTCTTTTTGTGTTGCGCAATTAAAGACATGTGGCTATATATGCAAAAACGTTTCCTGGATGTTTAGTTCGTTTATTTTCCTCTTTCCTGTAATTTGTGTGTAGAGTGTGGTGCCTAGCTTCTTGGCATTATTTTGGTAACAATTGTAAGAGTTCCCTTAGTTTAGGTATTCAGAGTTCTATTTATCTAAATTGTACAGACTCTTTGAGAGGTTTAATGTGCTGCTTTGGCTGTGCCACTTTAGTACTGGATGATGTGACATGATGACAATTCCCTACTGCTTAATGTATAAACTATATCTTGGAAAGTATTGATATTTCAAATAAATAATGATGAATGGATAGCTAGAACAATGTTGTGATTTATTATATTATTGTTTTCAAATAATCTACAGTAAGTAACAAACGATTTTATTTCAGAAATTACATTCCTCAGACCTGAACTGCAAAATAGGGAAAACACAATATTTTTCTTAACATTATCATATCCAGACTTGCTTCTGTCACTCAAATCCCATACTTATAATGGCCTCAGTAAACAGAGTAAACTGAACACTGGGCATTTTAAATTAAGGTCATAACATCCTTTATGTATGTGCAATCTTGGGGTTGCCTCATGCTCATCTTTGAAGAGTTCTTGAATTCACAGCCCAAATAGCTTTACAACATGGTAAGTTACAATTTCTCTTTTCTTTTGTATTATGTAACATTCTATTCCATATTAGAATGAATAATAATTTCATTTGTAATAATATTACTGTTTACATATCTAAGATATATATCTCAATGCATGTCTCATGCATCTGGAAAGTGATTGCCTCATATACAACACACATTACTTTTGCTTCTCATTACAGTTCTGGCGTAAATCCCAGATTTGGCCTCCAAATAAATTTCTGCCCATGACTGAAATTAATCTATTTCAAACTTAGGTGATTGTGTTATTGGTGAATTATTCACTTCAGTGGGTGCATCATTGGTGGTAAAAACCAGGATCTGGCAAGAGATTAACAGGATTGCCAGGTTAACAGGATCGCCAGGTTAACAGGATCTGGCAATCACAAATAATGACACTGGAAGTCAGAATCAAACTTATGATATAAGGAGTGGGGAAATGCTGTATCTTTTAATAAAAGGACCCAGAAAAAAATGCAAAACATAGTCTAAGTAATATCTGCTATGTGTCCATATTTGATGACATAGGCCTAGGCCTAAGGATTTGCAGAGTGGTGCTTCTCTGCTTTCTGTGTCTGGTAGGGAAATCCTGAGGAAGGTTTTATACCTTAGGCAATCAGACCAAAACCTGCTTTGGCCAAGACAGGGCTTGAGAGAGTCTCACTCAGGGCCAACAGCTGATGTTTGCACCCAACATTTCAGGGACTGGGTGAGAGAGGGGTGGCCCAGGGACTGAAAAAAATCAGGGGCTGCTTTTTTCACATCTCCAAAAATTCGGAGCTCTGCTTGCAGAGCTATATGACTACTCACTCCCTGAAGAAAATAAGATATTTCATTGGAGGAGGCAACATCCTGTTGTCACCAGTGGGCTTGCTGTTTCTGCTATCCTGCATTCTCATGTGTAGCTGGTTTTCAGAAACATTTTTAAAATGTGATACTGGTACCTAATTCATAAATTTGACCATAGAACTGCAGTGTATGGTGATCCTTACAAGAAGAAATTTAAGCATCTTCCAGCACTGAGCCTTCAGCTGTGGGGTGTTTCTGAATGTGCTTTTCTTTTTTCTTTTTTCTTTTTTTTTTTTCCCAATAAACCTTGGGAATACATGGAGCTTTTATCTTCTCACATTATTGTCTTCTATTGCAAAAAGCCCTAACAGTCTCTATAATGATGCTGGATTTAAACAAAGGAAGTCTGCACTAAGGGGTTTTTTTTTTTTTTTTTAATTTTAAAGTATTTTCTTCCCCCAGAAAGTAAGAAGGTAGGTGGTAGCCATATTCAGACTTTGCATTTAATTCCTCTCTCATAGATCATAATGACAACTTCCCCACTACAGATAATTTCACAGGCTTGTCCAACATGCACTCATGGACAAGATCGGAAAATTGCTAGAATTTCTTGCCCAGTCTCCCATTTTTAGGTCTCTTTATCTCCATAGGTGTACCTAAACTGAGCAGTACTTTGCTCTAGGACATGTTGTCATGGAACAAATGGTGACAGGGGTTAGTGGTGAGCACTTGACTCATATGAAAGAAATAATAATAACAGGATTTATTAATATGGACAATGATTTCACAAGATTCTATGGCAAGGTCGCTTATTATTTACTGCATGGAGGCTCAAGATAATACACAATTATCTAGGGATACCCTCACGTTGGGTCACGAGGTTCAGATTGGACTTGCTTGCTTGCTTTCCAGGCTCCTTCTGAGAGGAGTCTGGGTGCGGCTGGATCCAATCCTAGTCCCAAACCTGGTCAATGGTTTATGACTAAGAGTTTCTGTGCACAAAGTAAAGTTAAAGAAAGAGAGCGCACTATATTTACTTACTACAAATCTGTTGTGGAAAGGCGTCTCTCAGCCTCGAGGAGTAACCTTGAGAGGCGTCCCTGCCCAAGGGGAGATCCTGCTGTGCAGCCGGCTGCCATGCCAGGAGAGCTCAAGGGGCTCTCGGGCTGTCTGCGTATTTATAGGATAAGATGATTGACTTATAGTCATTCTTTCATTTCAGAGGACCATTGGCTAGTGTATTAGCCTTACCTCCCCTTTGGGATGCAGCCTTCAGGAATGTTATGTTGAGTCTAAGTGGCAGAAGAAATCAGGATGGTGGCGCCTACCAGGATTAGATAAATCGCTGGTGGTTAGCAACTGAGCAGGGCTGCATGTAAGGAACAGGCCAGGTTGAGCTGGGAAAGGAGCGTATCCGTCACACGTGTTTCGGGCTTGCCACTTGCATAGGCAGAGGAAAATGGCTAGATTTGAAAAGGGTTTGTGGGACACCATGCCAGTGGGTCTTCTACCTAGGGATAAAAGCAGGGTTTGCTTGGGATGGGCAAATGAAGCAGCAATTAAGGCATGCTCCAGGTCCCACAGTCGGTACAGCATATAATGCTGTTTTTCATTCTCTCCTGCTTGCTTGTAGGTTCTCTTGATTGCTTCTGTCCCAAAAGGAGGTATTATTAACATAATTTATTTGGTTGCATTTGAGTTTCCTTATTCCTGAGGCTTTCTTAAACATTACTTGGAATGATTCTCCACTGGCATTATGATGTGAATTTACTGCTTGGCTCACTTGACTTAAAGGAGGGGGTTGTCAGAGATGAATGTGAGATCTCTTTCTCCTGGGAGTTCAGCATCCTAGGTAAGCTCTCAGGTTTTGAGCAACCAGGAAAATTTTTCTTTCTACTGATTACTAATGAATGCACTTGGCCTTATTCAGATGTTCATTATGCAACATATTTTGGTTATTTCTGCTTGCTGCCAGTGCTTCTGGCTAGACCGAGAATTTTAAACTGCTGGGATTGCAAGGATGTAACAGTGAGCAAAGGTTATAAAATACATGTTCTTAAAATCTTGTATGTACTTTGGCTTGGTCTTTTCTGGCATTTTCTTGCCATTTTCTGTAATGCACCAGTAGGA
>VZSG01000515.1:489154-501465 GCA_013398315.1 Nothoprocta pentlandii | reverse complement strand
ATTATATGTGCATTTTTTTAATCCTTACACTCCTAGCACTCTAAGGTAAGGTCTGGAATTTCCAGCGGGTACAGCTGTCTTTCCTCATAGATTCAAATGAACCTCTGAAGTTCAAGTGTCAAGATACAGTGTTGCAGATAATAAATCTTAAGTGAAATAGTAAAGACGTTAGTTAATGAGCATCACACTGAGCATCCACTTAAGTTGACCAATAGTGCCTAATAGTGGAAAACTTAATCTAATCAAGGCATCTTCTGCCATTGCTCTTGCAAGCAACAGCTGGCCTTGCTCAGCCCAGTTTTAGGCATGAAGCTGTGTGTGTTACTCTTCTCTTGCAGAATGACATCTCAAGAAAATGTGCCATTTATCAATTTCTCACCTACATGTAAACTAGCATACTGGCATTGGTTTGTGACAGACGGCAAGCAAAAGAAAGAAGAAGTCACTTTATATCTACGTGTTTAAAAACAGTTATTAGAAATACTTAATTTGAAAAGGTCACCACAGGCATCTGATTACCTATGTGTTTGACTGGTTTCCGAGAAGCTTATGCACTCATTAGGGACTTTTAGCTTACTTTTCTTATGAAAGGGCTACTTGAGATCACCCAAAGTTACATTAATTACAGCATTTCAGTGCTCCGGTCTAGTAGCTGTGGTATCTTCATAATCAGTTTTAATGCAGTATAACTCTTAATGCAGTGTAACTGTGCTCACCTAGGTGAGTAGACAGATCTGTTCAGACTCACAGAATGTTTGAAGTTGGAAGGGATGGTCTAGTGACCATCTAGTCAAACTCCCCTGCTCAAACAGCAGCACCTAAAGCTCCTTGCTCACATTCTCATCCAGGCATATATTGACTATATCCAATGAAGGAGACTCCACAGCCTCTCTGGGTAGCCTTTTCCAAAGCTCTGGCACCCTCACAGTGAAGAAGTTCTTCCTCATAGAGAGAGAGAATTTCCTTTGTTTCAGTTTGTACCCATTACCCTTTGTCCTGTCGCTGGCCACCACTGAGGAGAGTTTGGCCCCATACTCTTTACATTCTCAATTTACATTCTCGCCTCTCAATCTTCTCTTCTCTAGGCTAAACAGGCCCTGCTCACTTAGTCTTTCTTCATACAATAGATGTCGATGTGGGTTCTCTCAGCTTCAGCTCCCTCTCAGCCAGATTGCTGACTTTCCTTGATTTTATTTTCTGCTGTTTCTGCCTAATTTCACATATGCTATACGAAAAGGCTTGTAATGGGGAAAAAATACAGATTTAAAAACACTTCCTAACCAGAGATGGTGTTCTAAGTGGCATTAGCAGTTACATATGTATTGCAGGTTATCTTCAAAACTCTTAATTAACAAGTTCCTGCACTTAATCTAACCTGAAATCCCAGATGGGGGTGTTACACTCATATTTACTGTTAGAGAACAGTAGTCCCATTAAAATGGAAAAGGTGCTGATCAGAAATCATGATAACTAGGGAATTGGCCATACCAACTGCCATGTTTGTGCACCAAAGCTAGACACTTAGCCCCCCTCCTGGGCTCTTCCAGAATGCACTAACCTCTTCCCCTAGTAAAGCAGGGTGCATGCAAAAGCTTATGTGGGCAACTAAGCTGTGTGTTTCTAGGCCAGGAAAAGCTTGCTCTGGCAGAAATATCTGATGGTCTTTGCTGCGTTTGTGCTCTGCATGGCTGCAAGGCTCACTAGGGAGAAGAGTCTTCTGAGTACAAAACCAGCTGCACAGAATTGTAAAGCTAAAATACCCTCAAAAGTAAAATGTCTAGGGAAAGGGAAAACAGGTAGTGGAGGAATAAGAAAGATGGAGAAGTGGTAGAGCAATAGGTGCTTGTTGGGTCAAGACATTATTTGAATAGATGACGGGAGATAAGAAAACAGCCCTGCATGAAAGGACTTGGGAGTTCTGATGGACAGCAAGGTGACCATGAGCAAGCAATATGCCCTTGTGGCCAAGAAGTCCAGGCCAAGAAGTCCAATAGTCTCCAGAGTGCTGCCAACAGGTTGAGGGAAGTGATTCTGACCCTCTGCTCTGCCCTGGTGAGGCCACACCTGGAGAGCTCCATCCAGTACTGGACTCCCCAGTGTAAGAGAGACAGGCAGCTCCGGGAGAGAGTCCAGCATAGGCTACTTAAATGATTAAGGGACCCAAGCATCTCTTATATGGGAAGAGGCTGAGAGAGCTAAGCCTCTTGGAGAAAGTTGGTGGTGATGGTGAGATTTTATCAATGTGTATCGATATCTGAAGGGAGGATGCAAAGTAACTCCTTTCAGTAGTGCCCAGAGATAGGATGAGAGACAACAGGCACAAATCAAGGCCCAAGAAGTCCCACCTGAACAAAGAAAGAAATTTATTTGCTGTGAGTATTACTGAGCATTGACACCATTTGCCCAAAGAGCCGTGGAGTTTCCATCCTTGGAAACAGAAGATATCTGGATAGGTTCTTAGCAATGCCTTTTAGGGTTGTAGTAGATGTTCTCCAGAAGTCTCTTCTGGCTTCACCATCCTGTGATAGGATGTACTCCCCATTTAGGTCAGGAAGAGGATGGTGAGCCAGAGGCTCCAGGAGCTCACAGCCCAGGCCAGCAGCTGTAAGCATGCAAGTTCTCCATCTGCTTCTCTGACAATGGTGTGGTTTACTCCCCAGATTACTCTTCCTAGTTGTGTAAAACACACCTGAGCAACTCATAGGCATACCCAGTGCACACGGACACCTTAATGCAACCTGAGCTGTGGGCAGCAGCTCTGCCAGAGCCCGCTGGAGGGGCTGGGACATATCAAAGCCATGATCCGCTTTTTTTCTGCGCTCGTTCCTGATGTGGACCGGCCTAGGGGTCTCATTTCTGTTCCTTCACCTTGCAAAAAAAAAGACCCTGCAAATGCAGAGCATATTGGTGGATCTTTACCCTGCAATGCAGAGCATATTGGTGGATCCAGGAAGGCATCCCACATTGCCCTCCTGTGGAAAAGTTCCTGACACACATGAAACCCAGATACTCTCGCTGGAGGCGGCAATCTGGACTCTGCTGCTTCTCTAGCACAAACAGGTTTGACAGTCTTTCTTCTGCAAGGATATCACTACACTATGTCAACTACATAACAAGCTAATACACTAGCTTTTTAGGTCTATAGAAAATCCTCTCTGTGTTGTTCTTAATTAGATATTTTGACTCTGTGCATTTAATCTTGATTTTCTGTAGAACTTAAAACTACCAGTAAGTAGTTTTACAGTGGGTTTCTTCATTTATATTCTGTGTAGCCAAAAACTCGGTAGCACCAGGGCAAAACTGAATAACACTTTATACCACTGTCCACAACAATGTACACGATATGTAGTCTAACATTTAAAGCGAATCTTTGTAGTTTAGAAGAACAAAATTATCATTGCATCTTTCATGTTCAAATCTTGTAAAATAACATACTGTCTTCTGAGGTTTGAGCTTTCTGATATCTAAATAACTCATCCCTTTTCTTTCTGCTAAGAACAAAAGTATTATTTATTTAATCTATTATCTTGTCCTTAAAATGTCTGTATTTTGAAATGTGTCAATGAAATCGCAGAGGAAGAACTGGATTCTCAACATTATTATCTGTATATGTTTCTATTGTACTCATCCTTATATGAAGTTGACCAAGTTCTCCTAAATTATCTGGCTATCAGTGGCCTAATTCTTACATCTTGAGAAGTCTGAAATCTATCTCTATGTTACTTTTTTCAAAGTTTTCTGAGTCAAAGAAAAACTTATGTGTGGAAAGATGTCTGAAGAGCTAGGCCAAGCCTTTTTGAGGGTAAAGATCCCACAAAGCTTTTTGGCAGAGTGGTAGAACACTCTTACTCTCCCCTAAAATTAGGAAAGTCAAAATGTTGTAAAAATTAGCAGGTAGCTGCTATGCCTTAAAACACATAGATGTCCAGAAGCCTTTAGTGACTAATGCATTGGCTGCCTCCAAAACTTTGATGTTATGTGTGTGAAATGGAGACTGTGTAGTTATGACTCTGTGTAACACCTAGGTTTACGATGACAGGCAGCAGGAAGCCCTTGCAAGGTGCTGAGGCAACTAATGGTATGAACCTTGTGTGATTACACTATTTGCACAAGCTATTTGCAGAGTTATTTGCACAAGGTGAATTCCACAAATAGCTTGGCTGGAATTCAAGGATTTTACATCCACTGAAAGTGGCCATGTCTAGGGTTTGAGTTCTCAAAGTGCACAATGAGTTGACCCTTAGCCTGGTGCTGATTACATTTTTTTGTTTGTGTAATTCCTCAAGGGTCTGCATTTCTTATCCACAAGCACTGAAGTCTTAGCAAACCCTATCCTTGAGCTTTTACAGGTAATCAGTTTGATAGTCTTCTTCTAGTACTGCAACCAGAAATCAGTCCAGCGTGGAGTTTCAGATTTTCTTAATTTATACTAGGGACTGATGGGTGATCTTTTTTTTTTAAGTACTCAGCAAAAAGTTTATCACTAATTTGAGCTGGACACTTTTTATACCCCTTCTGTCTGGGCCATGTAGCAGCTCACTGAGTTGCTGGGAAACAGCCACATATCCAATGTTTCTCCAATAATATATAAGGCATTGCATGTCTGCAGCTTTAGACCAGGTATCCTGCTCTGGGTGAGACTCTTCAGAACCACAGTTATTCTCTTCTACCTCTTCAGAGGTGCTGAGTAATAAATACTTGCAGAACAACCAGGGAACTTGAGAATACTCAGAGGGGAAAAAAAAAATTCCCATGCAACAGGCAGAAGCAACTCACTGCCACCTCACAGGTGCCATAATGTAAGCAAGAACCATCAGGAAAAGAGATGAATACTTGGTTTTCTTACACATCAGCAATGATGCCTGAAGGAAGCACTGTGTAGTACTGTTTTGTTTGGCCTGGAAGTCTAGCAGAAGTTCTCACAGGGTTTTCCCACCACCAAGGTCCATCTACAGCTAAGCTTCAAGGCTCTTCTATCTATAGTCCCAGGATGGGGCTCCTTCTTGGTTTGGTTTCCAATGTTGTCACAGATTTGTTGCCAGAAACTAGGTAGTGCATTTAGGCTTAGTTCTCTTTAGTTTACTTCTTGGTTGACAATAATTCACTATTCCTCGGAGCTGAGAAGAATATACATTGATGTGCATAAAGCACTTGCAATGGACTGCCGTAGCATTAGATTTGATGATGTTGCTTTTAAGAAAAATCTATTTAATTTACTCTGTACAACTATTATATTAATCCAAGAAGCCAAGACTTCAATGTTTACCTAAAGCCAGAAATTTCTGAAACAAGTGTTACCTCAGCCCATTTTAAGTACATGAATAACTAAGCATTAACACTCCAGTCTCCAGTATGAAAATGGAATTATGTGAAGGCATCCTTCAGTATGGATGATATCTAGCAAGTAGAGATAGCACATTAAATGTGCTGTAGTTTTGTGCTGTAGTTTTGTAGGTAGATGTCAGGAAGTCATTAAGCTATGAAGTCACCTGCAGATGTTCTCCTCTGCACCTTCATGTCAGAGTGCCTACCGAATAACTGTACAAATACTGACAAGAGTAGCTCTCTTTATTCATCTTCTTGGTCTGCACAAGTAAGAAATACTCTCTTCAGCTTATACATTTTTATTTTGCTTATGTGTAAAGGGAGTTCCTGGGACTGCCAATTGCTCCCAGTTCTTGGTGCCCAGTGAGTCTTTGCTCTTACTGCCCTTATTGCAGTATGGAAGAATAGGGAAAAAAACAAGCCTGCTGAACTGGCTTGTAATGCTGTGCACACTCTTCTAACAACTTCCATGGAGCAAAGCTGGAGGTGCAGCCTGGGTTTTGGAAATGCTTTGTGTCCCCTGTGTGGGACACTCCTCGCTGAAGGTCTCCTGCAGCCACATCTAAAGGAGCATTTCCATTTCATGCAGAAAGCCCCTCACCTGGTGTCTAATGTGAAGAGCTCCCTTCATACAGCTCCCTCCCCCAAACTTAATGAAAACCAGAAGCCGCATTTTGTCACTGCCCTAGGGGACCTGCAGCAGGGAAGAAATTCCTGCTGGAGTGAGTTTCACAATCCCTGCTGAGCTTGTAATCTCCCAGGAGCTTCATAAAATGTAATAGGACATGCTTTGTTTCTATTTTCACACCCTGGAAAGCATGTTTTCAATTGGTGCCGCATAATGTCTCGGCAGCTTTGCTGCAATATTGATGTGGTTTGCTCCACCGCGCAGGCAGCAGCCACTGGAGAAGCCAGTCAATTTCTTCAGGCTGTGTAGAGCAAATGCTGCCACCACCTTTTCAGTACGTGTGGGAGGGACCCAAATCTGTTTTTAACTAGTACAGCATGCTTCAAATCAAATGCAGCTGAAAATCTTATGTTGTATTTTGGCCTATGTCTCCTGCCTGGTTGCAAATATTTTAATTTTGTTATTGTTCAGGCTGGATGTTGTGAGCCAGCAGAGGGCACTCTGACACTTTTTAATATTAGCTGTAAACTAGTATGTTTTGCTTGTGAAATTTGAAGTTTTAGAAAGTATTGTTAGCAAAAGCAGAGATTCTTCCAGATAGGGTTACTGTGTAAAGTTAACTGTGAAAGTTCAGAAAACACGCTTTCTTATTTCCCTCCAAACTTGAACATTTAAGCAAAAAAATAAATTTTCAAAATTGTTAGAGCGTATCCTATCTACATTCATACATTGTGTAATATAGATTTCTTTTTTAAAACGCAGATCTTCAGAAGCAGTTAATCAATCCCATCTAAGGGTTGAAAATCCCAGTAAAACAGTAGAATAACACCCGTACATAATCCATCTGTCCTGAATAAAGTTATTTTTAGCTGTCTGCTAGCTACAGATCCTTCCAGCACAAAGCTTTATAATTTCAGTCAGGCACACCATGCTTGGAAGTAGCTTTTTCTCCCTTCCCTCACTCCCTCCCCTGTGTAATAACAAAATTGCAGATGCTCACCTTCAGAAACATTAGAAAAATCAGAACAGCTTCTGAAAATGTTCCTCCAAGCACAAACAATTCATCATGAAATACATCTGTCAATCTTTACCTAGAAGGAGATTTTTCACTTATTTGGGGCTAAACTATTTCAGGGAAGGTATTACAATATGAATGTTTTGACAGTTCATAGCATCTTTCATTTGAAGTTCCCCAGATACTTCATGTATGTTAATTGAGTTCTTTTGTGTAGCAGAATCTTTTATTATAGTCATTCTACATATGGACCCTTGAGGCATGATTATCACAAGCCTTTTCCAGTAGGTATCTGAAGTAGTTGTCTCAGTGTCTAAGCTGTGCTTCTGTAGGTTTAAGGAAACTAAAAATGTCTCAGTATTTAATTAACAACAAGCACTAGAAACATGAGAATAAGGACCAGAAAAGTGTTTTCAGGAACAGAGAGGTTCTCAAAATGCATTCCTAAATTTATTCATTTTGGTAAACAGTTAAGCAAAGAAAGGTCCTGTTAAGATGCTGAAACAAGAGATTTGCAGTCTTATGACTATCTTCAAAACCCAGCTCATTATAAAACCCACCTCACGCACAGAGGAAAGATGGACAGAGAATAATCTGATGTGGCATGGGGTCAGGAAACAAAAGCAGCACCTTACCAAGGGTGTCCTGTTTGATACCACCAGGAATCTGTGCTGATACCACTTTCTAAAATGCATCTATTTCCAGGCTTAACTAGCCTTGCTGTTACTGGGTTGAGATAGTGAACATATAGGTAAAGGACAGAGGTGAAGGGGAGAAGCTCTGAAGATCAGTTCTCCTTCCACCTGAATACCAACGGCAAGATATGCTGCAAACATGATAGTGTCAGCATAAAAATTTGGAAGGTGGAAAGGAAATAACAAAGAAACAAACAAAAATATCACCCCTCCTCCCCCGCTTCCCCCCCCAGAAAACCCCTTCAACAACCAATTTTGCTATCCTTATTTCTGGTCCTTCTGAAGCTCCAGCAGTGACAGTCAGTCGCTAATGACAGACAGTTCTTCAGCCAAGGCTCTGTTCTTATAGACCTTACAGATGTCCAAAATTTCTGGGCTGTATGTTCTTGCAATAGGTGAATTTTGTGATGAAATTTTCATTAAATGTTTTATCTTCCATTACTTTCCAAATATTTCCAATAATTTTTTTCTCTTCCTTTTCCTTTCTTTTTTTGGTCTCAAAACCTTTTCTTCTGTCTATCACAGGAGAATCATATCTCTTGCCCTGGTCAAGAGTCAGTAATTAACATAATGAGCCATGGATAGCAGAGCAATGCAAAGATGAACAACATATGATGAGGCTGGGTCATCATGATATGATGATATGGTATGATGAGTCATAGGTCAGCATGTGACGGGAGAGCAAAACCTGAGACTGCTGGGAAAGCACACCATGAAATCATGACAGTCTGATCTGCCTGTCAGCTTGAGCCAATGTCCAGCTATAGAACTCACCAGCAATTGAAATTTCCGGGGAAACACTGAAGCATGGGTATCTGACACAACCTAGAAGCAGAGAACCCCGGGTGCAGGTACCAAGACATTGGTGCAAGTGCCTGGCCAGAGCCCAACGTCCAAAGCAGCTCCAGGGACTGCTCATTCTTTCCAGGCTCTGCTCATGGTACTTAGGGCCAGTACCATATACATGATATACGTATGCATATGTACTACACACACCCATATGTTAACTCTGTGTGTGTGTGTGTATGTGTATGTGCAAAACATTTACCTGATGCAGTCTAAAAGTCTTTTGGTCTACTTAATAAACTGAAAATAACCATGTTGGGTTATCTAATGCTGTTTGGTTTTTTTTTTAAATATTTTTGCCATTTTTTTCATCAAAAGGTAGAAGGAATCTTACCTTCAAAAATCTTTTTATTGTTTTAGGGAGTAAAGACTTGTCTTTTTCGTAAGTTCTCACTTTTAAGCCAACATGAAAAGTGGAAAGGTTTGATGATCTGCTTTCTAAGTGATATACTTTGAAGTATAAAGACAGCTATTTTCTCTCTCTTTTATTTATCTGACACATTTTATCCAGGTTTTAGTAGAAAAGAAAGCATATAAACCAAAAAGCTGAAATAATATGCCAGTATTTCTAGCTGTGAAAAAAAAAAAAAAAAGCTGTATAAAACATTTAAACACATACTTCCCAGTTATTCTTTTCTGAGTAGCTATTCTAGGAAAAAATAATAAAAAAAAGAACATCACTGGAAACAATTTCTAATTAAAATTCCATAATACTTTTCCTGACAAAAACAGGTACTGGTAAAAAATACTCAATCAGCAGCTCTTGAGTATCTCCATAACCAAGAGAAATTACCTAGATATAAAATGCCTATTTAGGCTGAAGGTAAACTAGGGATTATGTAAGATGGTATCTATAGATATTGAAGTTTAACATGCAAAGTTATTGCACAGATTCTACCATGCCCTTGCACCTTTACTTGTTCTTTGTTCTACATTTCGAAGTAACAGTTTTTTTTGCCTTTTTGTTTTGGTTTCTGTGGAAGATACTTGCTCACTTGTTTAGAACTTTGTGTGTAAAAACATATTTTTGATAAAAATAGGTTCAATTTCTAACTCTCTGCTGTCAAGATTCTTCTTGTTCCTTTCATTTTTTGATCATCACACATCTTCCCTACACTCGATGCAGACTTTGCACCTGGTATGTGCACTGCCGTGGGATAACTGTGTCTCCCCAGTTTTCAGCTATTTTAGTTCCACTCCTAAACAACTGACCACTCATTTTAACTCTGTTTCCATAGCACTTTTAGTGAAGAAAGGGAAAACCATTGTGCACATGGTTTTGTGAAAGCTGTACCTGGTATATTCTTGCCCTTGGCTGCTGACATTTTCTGAACTTACCTTCTGGGATAGCAATATTCATAGTACTTGTCTGCAGTCACAGAGCGGGAGCTTCAGGACACCATATGGGCATCAATCCTTTCTCAACTGTAAATGTAGCCTAAACTACACATATTAGACCAC
Source organism: Nothoprocta pentlandii (assembly GCA_013398315.1). NCBI lineage: Eukaryota > Metazoa > Chordata > Aves > Tinamiformes > Tinamidae > Nothoprocta > Nothoprocta pentlandii. Next base: position 491,495 of record VZSG01000515.1, on the reverse strand, counting down.
TTCAGACTTGCTTTTAAAGATCTCCAGCAACAAGGACTGTAATGATGATCTAGACCATAACAACAGCCTTCTGATACTGCTGCTCAAATGTATTTACAGAGAAAATAAGTAGAAAGGTACCTATAACTTTATCTTATCTACCCCCATGAGCTGATGCCTGTCCATGGAATGCTAGACTATCCCACACAGGTTATGTCCTTGTGGCAACATCACATGGATAGGCAGTAGCTCATTGAGGTAGGTGAGATATCTGCCCACCTTGGCATGGGGAGAGGAGGTAGGTATGCAGGCTCAGGATCTGCTGGAAAACTCTGAGATAATTGTAAAATCATGACGAAGAGGCATAAAGTAGGATGGTCCTTGCTTGCCTTGATGATTTAACAAAGTTAATGATGTGATGAAATAACAAAGTTAAGAAACTTCTGACCAAATGGAGTAAGAAGAGGAAAAGCTCCAGGGTGTTTCTGTCTTCCATATCAAGTCTGGAGACATCTTCCTGTGTGAACACTCATACTTTTCTCTTTTATTATTTCTAGACAAGAGCAAGATATCTAAACCTTTCCTCCCTGCTCCACTCCCCCCTTCACCAACCACCACCACCAAAAAAAAAAAAAAAAAAAAGTGATGATTCATCAATCCAAATATTTTGGATAAGCTTCTGTGTTTTATCAGAGTCTATGCTGAACGTCTCTGATAGTCTTGAAAAACACTTCAGCATACAACATAGATAATGATACTGATAGGTTACTATGGGTGCTGTTACTTTTGGTAAATTTTGCTTCATTAAAAGAGAAAGACCGTATTTTCTGTTTACCTTCCATTGGATTATGGCTATATAAATCCAGATACCTTTAACAATAGCTTTGAGTCACCAGTCATTAAATTATAGGAATTACTAGTGGCAACTTAATGTTGTGCTTTAAGAAGTAATCAAAACTCATTTCCTGCATAGTCCCCAAAGACTATCAGAAATGTCTGAAGACTTGTGAGCTTTCTTCTCCCATTGTAAGGTATCTCTGCTCTTCATCTCTACATATTATGACAATGATCTATTGGCCCAGGAAAAGAATGGAGCAGTTCGCCCCATTCAAAACAGTTTTTCATCCTAGGCTGCTGCCAAATAAACTGGCTGATAAACAGAGCATAAAAATGAGTTATCTGGGGTGGTAGCGCAGTTTTCAACAGTAAAACATAAAGGCAAGGTCACAAGTTTTTATAAATGAATGCATGGTGAGAAGCTGACTTGGTGTCAACTTCAATATCACATCAACTTCGATACTGAAAGTAAGAGATGGATTCAGTAGCTGTGTCTCCTTCAGAAGGCATAGCATAATAAAGTACAATTGGTGATTCAGTTTCTGAATGGCAATTGGATGAAATTCTGGTTTAACTAGAAGGCCAATACCCCTACAAATTTGAAAGGCAAGAAGCTGATTGTGAAGAAATTAAGGAAAGTGACAGTTAGAAAGCAGCAAGCCTTCAAAGAAGAGGGAACCTATGGGAACGTAAAGAATCATCATGGTAGTGACTTCGTCTTGTTTTCATGAGGAATATCAACATGTTTTGTCTGTAACAGTGCAAATAATGTTTCATGTGACACCTTTTCCAAAGATTGCCCTCTGAATTCCTCTCTCTTCAGAAAGGGATCCTGAACAGGGCACTGTCCCAGACTGCCAACAAGTCAGACTAACAGGGCAGCCCCAGCTGAAGGGTAAATATTGAAATGGATTTGAAAAACTTGCATTTTTTTATCTCAGGTATGCTGTCAAAAGCTACAAAATATCCTAGTCTTTATTATAGTAGCTCACTTCAAAAACAGTCTTTAATGGTGCTGAAGTGCAAAGAAAATATGATATATTGAAAGAATGCACTTTGGAACTATGAAAATATGACAATATTTAAAGTATTATTGTAAATTGTGATTCCAGTTCAAATAAGTTTCAAGAAAATAGGCATGTAATGGGTTTTTAACTACATAGTTGCCTAGAATAGTTTAATGTGACTAGACTCAGTACAACCTGCAGTCTTTACTTAACAGCTTGGGACAAGCAAAGAACGGCAGAGAATGAGACTCCACCGAAAGCTTAAGCTCTATTATCTTATATTTATCGTTATCAGTAACTATGCAACAATCATATTCTAAAGATCTTTGTTCTGACTGATAATGAAAACAAAAAGTATGTTTTACCATTGACTGAACAGAAATGTTTCCCTCAAAGTTTTAAGTTTAGACATGTCCTTAGACATGTCCTAGGCAATTTAGAGCCAATTTCCCCTTTATCATGCTTGTTCTTCCTTCCTTCCTTCCTTCCTTCCTTCCTTCCTTCCTTCCTTCCTTCCT
>VZSG01000515.1:471548-485757 GCA_013398315.1 Nothoprocta pentlandii | reverse complement strand
GGAAAGGAAAGGAAAGGAAAGGAAAGGAAAGGAAAGGAAAGGAAAGGAAAGGAAAGGAAAGGAAAGGAAAGGAAAGGAAAGGAAAGGAAAGGAAAATCTCAATTTCAAATCTTTTGCAAATAATGTCCCGTTGTTTTTCATTGTCTATATTCCCCATTCAAACCCAGCAAAATGTGTTTTCACCTCTAGCGCTGTTTTATTTTGGATGCTTTAGGTGCTCCTGTTCTCATTTGACACCTGAGCCGACATCGCTGCTTTCCACTGCCTGCTGCCTCCCCAGGCACCTGGTGTGTGCCAGTGCACGGCTGCACTTGTTGCCCAAAGGAGGCAGGAACTGGGGATTTGATGCTCCAAGGGCTGACCGTGGGTATCCAGCTGCTTAAAATGCTTTCAGAATCCATCACAGGAACAGTCGTCTTTTTGTATATCATATCTGGATAGAGGTGGCCTAGCCTCATTATTTTTAAACTGCTGGTAGGCCCAGAATAGAAAATTTACTGCTAAGTAATATTTCTTAGGATTCTCTATCAGCCCAATCTAGAAATGACTTAAAAAGCTTTCAAGGCTTCTTGCCAGGTTTCTTGCACTTTGAATATTAGCTAGTCAGTTGATTCAGTAAGGATGTATGAGAGATATTTGGGTCGTTCTCAACACACTGTCTAACTAACTGCTTTTGAAATAAACAGATCATTTTCTAAGAAAAGGCCTTGTGTAAAGAGCTGCCAGTGGGTATCCTACTGTCTGCACCCTTTCCAAATCCTTTTTCACTTTAGATTATGACTTTGTCTTCTTTTGGTTCTGGGTTCTGCCTTTTCAAAATCAGAAGGAATTTTTGCCATGAAATGTGCAAGGCTATAAAAGGAGGAAGAAGCAGAGCTAACTTGCAACTTTTAAAGCCTTGAAATAAGTCACAATCTTGCCAATCGTCTCCTGAAAGCACTTTTGCTCTATTCACCTATTACTGCACTTAAAAAGCTTTGCCCTTTTCCAGTTTATAGCATCCTCTGGCTTGATCCAGCAGTCTAAGTCACTGTAATGCTGGATTTGTGACATTACCTTTGTTTCTATAGCAACAAAATGCTATGTCACAAATACAGGATTATGGCTGTCAGCAAAAATATTCTTATCCAAGCACAAATATGCCAGATAATAAATAGCAAAGGAAATATAGACAATGATGGGCCAACTAAGTTATTCTGCATATAAATATAAAAGAATCTGTCTTAAGTGACTACCCGAGAGACCTGCAAAGACTGGTTGCCTAGCAGTGGTTGTTTTAATTAGAGGTCAAGTAAAAAGGTCTCGGAAAACTTAGGGATGTTTTCAAGTGGCCACTTAAGGCAGGAAGTTTCCTAGTGCAAGCAGGATGCTTGATACAAACCTTACCGTATTTTATTAAGAGATCTCAGTAGAAAATGACTCTTTAATAGATTGCTGTGATTGTGGTTGTTGGGTTTTTTTTCCCCTACTGTTCTTAGAAATAATTTATCTTTTAGTAGAATGTCCTAAAGTGGTATATTTATCACCATTTAAATTGGTATAATTATAGATAGTCAAGTCTTTGAAATCAGTCACTCTAAAATGGAATTGATTAGCTGATTAAGAATTGTCTAACTTTATCAGTGTATTCCTGATCATTCCTTAACTCCTCTTCCTCTTTGAAGAAATAAATAACTTATTTGGAAGGAAGGAAGAATTTCCATTTACTTGGTGTGATTACAGTCAGAAAGTTGCCAGATTTGAGTATTTATTTCAAAGGCAGCTCTCTACTAGATATTGGCCATCTTTCTGTGCTTTCAACATTAAGAGTACACACAAAGGGCGGCATTTTAAACCACTGCAAAGTTTTAGATGAAACTTTAGGTCACCCATGTTTCCACTCTGATGAGCTGATGTGGTGAGGAGGTGACATTAGCTAATCTGCTTGAAAGTTTCCCTATCATGGAGCCCATCTTGTTCCTTGCTGGTCCAAGGCAGATGCTAGCTAGCTTTTGCAAGGCTCTGCTACATCTAATGTCCATGCAGCTTAGGTCTCCCCTCTCAAAGCAGCTAACATGAGCCTATGAATGGTACATTCTATAATGCTGACTCTTGCCAGTTGCTGAAGAAGATTCTTGAAGGCTCAATCTCAGGGTAAGTTTAAAATGTGCTTTGTTCACTCAGGAGGCCAAAAACACTTGGAAGCAGTTAGCTCTGGGTAGTGCTTGGAGACTAAACACCTGCTTGTATTTAGTATCAGCTTTGAACAATGTGAGGCTCATACCCTGCATGTTTTGTCACAGATAAGTACAACTGAGTGAACACAGAGACCATAAGACCTTCATATGTTCTTTACAAACTTGCCACTCTATTAGTCGAGTTCCTAGTGATTCCCCACCAGCCCCAACAACTGGGAGGATGCAAACCAGGGCTGGATCTCAAAGTCATACTTGAACCTGCTCTAGTAACTGAAATACCTGAAGCAGAACTGACCTTCAGTTGAAATCTGGAATTCCAGGTTTTTTTTTTCTCATTCTTTATGTTTTTAAGGGAAATATTCAGCAGCTTTAGGAGAGCTCATAGTATTTGTTCCCCAACATAACACTGGGAGATGTTAAATGATTTTGTTTATTGGAGACAGGGAGAAATAGAATAGGATTTAATAACACAAGTGTATAGCCATGGAATTAGACATGAATAATAATGGTAGAAGTGGCAAACTCACCAGCTGGAGACAGTTGAGGAGAAAAAAGATCCCAGTATCCTAGTCAACTTGAGTTAGCCTACAAGGAACCAATATATAGTAACTATAAAATATTCTTATAATTCTATCATAAAATATTTTTCATACAGTCAGAGAACTGCCAGTAATACTGTATTTCATACACCTATCATCACCTACATTGAAAAAGATGAGTTGGAACAGGAACAGGTACACAGGAGGACTACTACGAGAATTTATAAAACAGATAATCCAAGAAAGTGGAATGGCTTTTTACATTAAAGGATAATAAGAACACATATTCAAATGGTTATATATTAGTTACGGTTAAATTCATAGAACTGAATGCTAACACAGTAACTGGAATACTATTTTAATGGTATTTGTAACCATTGAAGAAGCTGAGATCCTCTAATGCTCTTTGAAATAGGATAAAGGGGCAAGAAAGCCAAATTGTTTTAATGTGGAGTTTGAGGAACTTATGGGCAGGGCTTGTATTTAAAACAGAAGAATTCCTAGGAGATCAGAAATGAAGTTTTGGATATGTCAGTTTCTTGAATTCCAAAAGGAGTTTGAAAGGAGGCTGGATTACTGTTTGTTTGCAGTCTGTCTTTGCTATATTAATCTGTACTTTGAGTTCCTGGACGGTTGCTATGGAGGTTTATTTCCTTGCCAAGAAAGAAGACTCTCTCCTCCTCCCTTCTTCTCTTCCTCCCTCCCGCACCCCCCAAAAGAGCACTTAAAAGATTGGCTGCTGGGCATGGTCATCTTCCTCTGTGTCTGAGTCTGAATCACGACATTGTAAATAAAGCAGGTTTCACTGAAGAGTGATGATGGCTTCCTGACGGTAAGTTTTATCAGCTGTCTATCTGCCTGCTGCGATCAATGGATATGCTCACGATTTATCCACCTACTAGATTTGGCATATGCGAGTAATCTCTCCTTCAAGCCAAACTGTAAGAAAAGATGTGATTTTCACTCCTGTCTTGCATATATAGGGTATGACTTGCTTGTGAGGAACAACTGGGAACTTCATAAGCAAGTCCCTCGTAGATCAGGGCACTATAATGTTAGTGAGACCTTCCATCTTTTCTGCCCTCCTTCCTCTGATGCATTACAGCTGTGGATTTTTTTTTCTTTTGTCCTTAGCTTTTCTCCAAAGTGTTAAGAAGTGCTTTAGATTTGGTGGCGACATGGAGAACAGGAATGTTGCAGGCAGGCCTCTAAGCTGGGCCTTGTTTTAAAAGGCATTTTTCATTCCAGGAACCAGACTTGACAACTCATCTGGGCCTCTCCAATCCTATATTTCTAAAGCAAACTTATTGTCTTACTGACATGCTGCAAGCCTAGGCTCTAGTGCTGTATCTAAGAATACCATTAAATCCTCAGTCATTCAGCTTAAATTGCTACTATGGGCTTCAATTAAATTTCATTGCTACAATAGCTTAGAAACTGGATGTTAGTTTAGCTATGAGAAGCATTATATCTTATTACCAGGCTTGTGAAGTATTAGTCTATAATATGATAGAGCTGAAAGATATCATTCATCAGTGGTTCATTTGAACAGCATGTATTTCTCTTATAAATTAAACAACTGCAGAAATGAGTTGCAAATTATCCATTACAGTATCATAATCTCCCTTACCCTCCTTCTGCTCTCCTCTCCTGTTCCTGTGTATCTCACATGTCATAACTAAGTAGAACTGTAGGGCAATTTAACTGCTAGTTATAGATATGTAACTATCTGTTTAACTTATCATTTCAATGGGCAAATGAGAGGTGCTTCCCCACAATGTAGATGCCTGTTATTCTCTTAGCTTTAATCATGATTTCTGAGGATTTGGACTTCACTAATGTAAAAAAGCTTCAGAGCAAATAATACAAAGTGATGTTCCACCTCTGTTGCAGTGTGGCTATCTTTCAACCTCTTTTCTGTTGTCTTATTGAAAACACTATGGCTAACGCAGAAAATTAAACTAAATTATTAATTTATTGCTCTCCCTTACTCCAAGAACTGTAAATTCACTTACATATGATGGCTTACGCCAAAATTTCAGACAACACATGCATAAGTCTAAGTTAGTGCTGAACCTCATAGTCCTAATTTTTAAAGGGTGAGGAAAGGTATATGAATATTGAAAAGCAGTGTGTTTAGGATCCTATTTTGAATCAGCGTTTGAGTTCATCCCCTGCCTAATTACTCTGACAGCAGACATTAAATTCTTAGCATGAGCCACAGAGGCGAGAAAACAAGAGTTAGATTATGTTCATAGTTCATTACATGGTGTTGTTTCAACTCTCTTGATCAGGCCTGTCAAATTACAAAGTTTATTTTAAGTCTTTCTTCACTTGTGTTTTATTTAGAAAGCTCTAGAGCCGAGATGTGAGTGGTTAAATGAGAAACCGTTAAAGTATGTTTCTTGGCCACATAGAAGCTAAGACTATTGTTAAGACTTCCAGATGCTTCCTAAAGACTCAAATAATTGAGGACAAATAGAAAGGACATCTCTCACAGTAAAAGACAAGCAATTTTTAAGTGCCTTCTATTTCTGAGTAGCAGCTCATGACTTTAAACTGCATAATATTAACAGTGCTTCTTGATATATGTCTCTCTGAATAATCACGAGAGACAAGAACATAACCCAAAGAAAACAAAATTTTGCTTCTCTGAGCTCTCCAATAAGAGGAAAATGCTGCCTGCCAAAGGTGTCCTTCCAGTTGTTTACCCTTCCGGGTGAAGATACCTAGAGAAACAGAGGTCCATGGAGTTTGCTCCATGGCTGCAGCTGACCAGTCTGCAGTAGATCTGTGCAGCATGGGTGGGATTTGGCCCTGCAGGGCCCCCCCCGTGAAGGATTTTGGAGAGTAAACTTCACACTGAAGACAGGGTTATGTTTTCAGCAGATGTTGAACACACCTTATGTGGATCCTGCACACTAAACTTCCCTCTGAAGGCGGAGGCGAACACCAAACATCTTCCAGATACCAAAAATACTTGGCAGATTCCAGGGTTTTATCATTTAGGTCTTGTTCCCTGAAAAAAAAAAAGAGACAGGAGTGGTGGATGGAGAATTTGATCAAAGGCTTCTGCAAAGCAGAAGGAAGGGGAGAGGAAGAGAAACAGCCCCAACACATACAGGGTCCTGCTTTGGGACGGAAGCTTAACCCTTTCAAACACTCATGGTCCCTGAGAGGTGTTTGGCTCCTTGTCTCCCTTGACTTCATACTTCTAGAAGTCTTGTGGTTACTGCAGTGGGTTATTGCAGATGTATTGGATACATCTGGCCGACAATAGCTATCTTCTGACCAACTACTCTCAAGCGCTTTTTGTATAAGTACTTTATGCTGCCCTTCTAACTAAAATTAATAGCTTTAAAAGGAATGGCATCTGAAGAAACCACTGTTCATCCATCTGTAATCAAAACTGAAAGAATCTGTATGCAAGGAAACAAGGAAAGGATAGCTCTTTCACTCACGTATCTATTGAAAGAGAAATCCGGTTTAGCTTTCAACTGAAAATATTCTCATGAATACCAAAGATCATCAAGATTTTGAAATGACACACAAAAAATGCTGAGAATTTTGACTGATATGCGAGAAACTGTTAGAAAGAATTAACCAGCTCAACAGGCTCTGTTTTGTGCTTACCTAGCTAAGTAATACAATATGCAAACAAAGTTTGACAAAAAGCATTTAGCTGCCTCATAAGTGCTCAGTGTCCTTTCATGTTCATGAACCACACTGCTTCTCTGTAATAGAAAAGGTGGAATAAGGGGCAGCTGAAAACTAATTGCCTCAATTTCCTATCATGATAAATCATCTCTTAAAATAAATTTTAAATGTTTTTCACAAAGCTCAGTCATTTGAATGGCTCACACATATCTAAAAGGCATTTATTATAACTGGTCCAGAACTGCAAATTCAGGTCCAAATCCAAGCATCTTTAAAATTCAAATATTGTCGGATCCAGGGTTTTGGTTCAGCTCATTAGGAGACAGCTGCAAAAACTGAATTCTGATGCAAACTCAGAGCTTGCAATGTCCAGATGTTATGTGGGGGATGTTGGCTTGCTTGGGTCATTCTATCTGCTTTTTTTTTTTTTTTTTTTCCCTCTTGCATGGTTTTGTATTCTTGTATTTTTATTCTGTCTTATGTCTGACATACGCCTTTAGAGACTGAGACTTATGCTCCATTGAGCTGTATTTTGGTCATCATTTCAGGCTTATAAAGCACTGTATTGGGGCTAAAGGATCTTCTAATACTAGAAATTTTAATCTATTTTGGGGAATTAGAGTTGCTCAGACAGCTTTATTTTGAGATTGAAACTCCAACATTCTTTTATCGCTGTGTGTGTGTGCAACAGGAACAGGATGAGCAATATTATACTGAGACTGTTCTGCAACAATTCGCTATAGTACTCTACTACTGAGTGTTACATTGGGTTGGAGTGATCCAGTCTATCACTTCAGGGACTGAAAATCTTCAAATGATTGTCATTGCCTTACAAAATCTGTTAACAAACCATTGTTGATCCAAGCTATGGAGCAAAAATATTTTTAAAACATGAAATTTCAATGCAGATGTTTAGCTCAGAAAAGCAATTGTGTCATATTTCTACTGGCACAAAGGTGCCACTTGGATGAAAAAAGAGATATATTGCTGTCAAAGCTAGAACCTTGTAGATAGTGAAGACCACCCAGTTCGTCATATGTTGGCAGATTTAGCATTTTCATGTGCTGTTATGAGGTTATTGTCTCTCTTTCTTCCTTCTGGAATTGTTGAACTCTGACAAGTCAGCTCCACTCCCCATTTGTGAATGATTTATTGCTTGTTCTACACATAATAATCATTCCAATGAGTTGAAAAGTGTCATTTTGCTTGAATGATGGTACTTTCCTTGAACTGTTCATGGAAATAAGCCTGGAGGAGTAAGTCTTCATGGTTTAAGCTAATGAGATCAGTAGAATACCTTAACCATAGCAGACTACACTTACAGGAGCTTCTGTTTGTTTGTTTTTTTTTCGTTTCTGATGAAACTAAACTCAGATGCAGCTAAGATATAAATGGGTTTCTATGTTGGCTTGCCTAATTTAATCAAAAAGTACATCATGGCAATAAGTAGTTTTTACTAAAAATATGAATATTCTGTTCTCCCTGTATTGTAGACTGTGTAGTGGGCAGACCTAGAAGAGATTATATTTGAGAAATATTTGATTTTTTAAAAAAAGTATTATTATACTTGGGGATTTGGAATTTTGTGTCATTTAGACAAAAATTAGTTTTCTGCTTCATAACCATGTTTGTATCCTACAGGAACTTGCTGCAGATGGTAACCACGAGGGACCAATGCACGAAGCAATTCTCAGCAGAGATCTGGCAGAAGGTGACATCAGTGAGTTTCCTCGATACTTCTTAGTCCTGATACAATGCTTTATAAGCCTGAAATGATGACCAAAATATAACTCAGTGACAAAGTAAGTCTCACTGTCTCAAAACGCATATAGAAGATATTCCTTCTTTCCATTATGGTGCTAGGGTGGGATGCTGGGAGAAACAGCATCTTCCCAGTCCCAGGAATTCTCAGCTGGGCCCACATTGCATAGGAAGAGCACGTGCACAAGTGTTTGGACCAGTACTGCTTCTGCGCTTCTGCATTTTTACCTGCCAAAGGCTGATGAGGTTCCTCTGCCAAAGCTGCAGTGCTCTGAGTCTCCACTTCGTAGACTCCAACTTTCTGTGGCATTGATCCATGCTCCATGTAATGTGCTTCACACAGTGTTAGGAGGAACCATCTGCAGTGCCTTGACATGGGTATAAATATTTGTCTATGTGGATTTATTAAAAGAGGGCATGAGAAGTATATTTTTGCCTGGAAAGAGCTGCTCAGGTTACTTTTGTGAGGAGCTCAGCAGGACTTCAATCTTCTGCAATGCAGGATGGTCTGCAAGTCTGTCTAATGACCAAAATCCTACTGAGCTTCTTCAATATCAATCATTTAAAGGAAGGCTCAGGGCATTTAGTGTGCCATCTTTTTTGGCACTAGGATACAATCTTGCTTCATAAGTAACTTTCTTGAGGATTAAGAGGATCCTTGTTTTACCAAAGTAAAATTAGGTTGGCAACTGGAGCCACCTTTACAGTTTGGGGAATCACAAGCGAGTAAAACGGTGTTGCCCTGTCTGAGAGTCCTGTTGGTCTACACTGTCTCAAAACCCATAGACAAGGCTCCGGCATGTAGTAACAGCGTCAGGCAGAGTACAGAGCCACTTCCAGCTCCATTTGCCTTCTTCTTGATTGCCTTTTGAAGACTGCCCCCAGTGCATCTGGCAGTCTTCACTCACCTACATGTAGGGGCTAAAGCATGTTGTACTTCTTCCTATCCTTTTCCTGGCAATCTGCTCAGCAGCAGTTTCTGTACTCCCTTTAGCACATGAGGAAGATCAAAGGTGACTTTTTGCTAATTTTTTAAATTAACTTTTAACTCTTGTAATAATAAATGTTGAACGTTTTGCAAAACAATCATATATGCATATCCTAGTGTTATAAAAAGTGGACTCTTCCTGAAATATGATAGTGAAGCACAGGGAAACACAGAGAACTGCTCTGGGTGATACCGTGGAGTAGAGCTGGGAGAAGATGGTGATAAAGAGAGACTAGCCTGGACTGAGCAATCAGGAATAGTCCTTGATGAGTTAGCATCCCAAGGGGCAAGAAAAAACCCTGCCATGCAGAATGTATAACATGTCATGTTTCATGTGAGACTGCAAAATGCATCGAATTCAGGGATAATCCTGCTCTGGCAGATAGAGGTACTTATAATGTGACTAATAATTTCAGGGCCAAAATTTCTGCTAGGATAAATAAGTAGAACTTTGCTGAAGTCAAAGGAGACCCACCCTTTGATGCTAACAAGGGATATAGCCTTCCCTGCTACTCTGCATAGAGCGGTTTTTAATGGGAATCATTAATCCCCATGAAGCAGAGGCCTGTTTGGCTTTCCAGAAAGGTGCTTTGTATTATTATTTTATTGTCTTTTTGAGTATGATGAATGCCTGAATAAGAAAAAGGCAACTTGCTTTAACCCCCAACGTGTGGTGCCTGTTGACCCTAACAGCAGTCTTTGTCCCAGCTGTGTCTTGTGAGACTGTGTGATCTTTCTGAATCAGTTATTATCAAGAGGAACTGCATTCAACTACATCTTTAATTTTCTAATGAAACATTTGACACTGCTAAAGATATGAAGACAAGCAACCAACATTTCTATTACACACAAGTTCCTAAGCTCTTTGTTTGTTTTGGGGTTCTTCTCCCTTGCTACAGCTGAATATCTCTTCTCTCTCCCTTTCTTCTTTCTGCTTTCACCAGCCTCATTCCAGTAAGTAATATGCTCAAATGGGGGTTTAAGATGACGTATCCTGGGAGACTGTCTAACCTAACACTTTCAGACCTCCAAGTTTCACATGCCTAGAAGCAAATCACAATTCATTTGTTCTTCTTGCTAGCTTCTTTGCAAGGCTTTAGGGAATTACCAGGACTTACTACCAATTGCAGTGGAGAACTTTTTAGCCAGGAATGAAAGTTGCTGTCATCAGGTAAGTACAATCTGATGTGATTTAATCAAAAGACAAGAAAAAAATAAAAGAAAAAATAAAAAAGCTGAGCTAGCACAAACCTGCTGGCCTGCGACCTGCGTCTCCCCACAAAGCCCAGAGGGATTTGGTTGAGTAGGTCCCGGCAGAGCGTTGCCTAAAACCCTGGAGGGAAAGAGCCAAGTGTGATTCAGTGCATTATGCAGGCAGTGGCAGCACACGATTTTGTAAGCTAATTAGAGTAGCTTTAATTGTAGGTTTGGGATCTGAATGGGCTTGAATCCTCTGGCTGTTCTTCAGTCTGAGTTGGATCACCACACTGCAGAAATTAAGAGGAATCTTGCCACAGACACCAGTGGCAACAGGCATAAGTGCCCTTCAGATATTGCACCCCATATTTCATCTTATCTTGAATTTAAATTTTGCTCTGAATAATTGCATACCCATGCCACTTTAGTATAAGTACTTATTTTTCAGGAAAAGGTGTTTCACTGGCACTTCTCTTCAGAAAGAATGAAGAAAAAAACTTCACTTTTGGGGAGGGAGTGGAAGACAGATAGATTGTAAGCATGTCGTGCAAAAGCATTAAATTTACCTTATAATGTATACTCTAAAATGGCAGCACAGTAAAAGCACACTTTGTTACAAAGTGCCTCAGATAATTCAAGCTGCCCAGGACTCTCCTAGCCTCCTAAACCCAAACTTCCCTTTTGATTTCAGCTGATTTTGGCATTTTACAGACTGCAAGTTTTGCTCTGCCCTGAGGGAGCGGGGCAATGCCATCGCCAGCCTCGTTGGCAATAGCAGTGGGCACAGATGCAACTGAAATGGAAATACAGGAAGCTCTGTCTTTCTGCTCAGGTGTTCTTCTGTCTCCTTGTTATACACCACTCAAGTATTAAAATTTATCTAGCTAATAAGCCATAACCCTTGCTTCCAGTGACCCATTTCCCCCGTTTCTTCCTCCACCTGAGTGTTTTTGCAACAGGAGGGCAGGCCTGTGTGCTGTGATACAAGCAAAGATGCCTTTCTCTATGAGGCTCTTGTGAGTAAGCATTAGAAATTTATAAAAACAGATAGTTTCCCTGTAACTCTTTCAGGTGCTTTCATTACATGATGTTGGTATCGCAAAACTGGGAATTAGTTGTAGATTTTCTGAAACAAGCTAGGAAAAAACAATCCTCTCCTTTCTGTTTCCCTTCCCCTTTCCATTTCTCTATCTTTACCTTCTTAATTCTTTTCATCTCTTTGTACCTTTTCTTAATCTCTTTAACTTCTTTTTTTCTTTCCTGCTATATTTTCATTATTTTATTTTATTTTATTTTATTTTATTTTATTTTATTTTATTTTATTTTATTTTATCTGGAACAATANTAACATTTCTCTAAAATGTTCTATAGCCTTGGAAAAAATTGGGTGTATAAGTTGAAACTGCCTCCAGGCAGCTTCAAGTTTTAGGATTGGCACTTACACAATTGATCATACTAGGCCTTACTGAATTTGGCAGCCGTAGAGGGGTTATATTTTTCACATGGATGAACTGTTCTTGAACAATTTCTCCAATGTATTAAGCACAAACAGGCTTTTCTTCAACATCAAGCATGCAGGTCTCCTCTCTCTCTCTCTCTTCCTCGCCCTTCCCTCCCCTTCTTGTCCTCCTGACAACAAATGCAGTTATTGTGGCCACTGTGGTGGTGGTGTGGATTCTGTCCAACACACACAGAAAAAATGTTGCTGATAGTATGGTGCTATTAAGAACAGGGAAATGGAGAGATGTGAAATCACTTGGGGATAGGTTGCAACCCACACGATGGTGCCAGAGTGTGAAAGAACAGGGATATTCCCTCCATGCCGACACATGCTGCAGGAGATCAGCAATAGTGTCTGTCCCCAAGGATTAACAATGCTGCAGAAGATGCAGCTGAAATCCGTTGCAGGCTGGAGGGAGCATTGCTGGCCCTGTATGCTTTCCATGGGTCCAAAAGGGTCCAAAAGGCAACTGGAATAGGGCAAAATCCTCACGATATGCTGTGAATGGCAATGTATACCAGCCTTCCTTTGGACAATCCTTCAGTTTGTTTTCTGACTTTCAGTAGTTCTTAGCTGAAAGCAGCTGAGTAAAACGCAAGAACTCTCCAAAATTCTGAGGAAACCAAAGCCACAATTACTATTACATTTTGAGAGAGGAAACTTCTGCTAGGAAAAAAAAATAGCAATAGTGCTAGGAAGGGGTATTCTTTTTCCAAAACAATGGTGCCCAAATAAATTTTACAAAATGCATATCCATCTTTTCATTTGAGACATTATCAGAAGAACAGACTGGGTGGGCTATGATGTAGTACTTAGTCACTGCTCTGAATTAGTCTGAGGCAGTAGAGACTAACAAATCCAATATTTCATACAAGATTAACACAAGCAGTGAACACCTGAAAGCCCCAACTGGGGCTCGGACTTTCTAGTTCTATTATCTTGCTGAGTGAACATGAGCAGAATTTTGGATCAGTTATATTTGATCTAATTTTTCTCATTTATAAAACTTGGATATTCCCTGTTAGATTTCTTATACCTGCTTTTGTTAAACCTGGTCCTGTAATCTAACACTTGCTTTTGCTTTAGGTATTCCCACTGACTGTGATGGCACGTGTTGCCGTGTTGTCTGATTCTGGCAGTTGAAGACTTCAATATACTTTTTAACAGGTAAAGAATCTAGTTTATTAAATATTGCCAGAAATTAATTAGTGAATGTCATCAATAATGATGAATTTTATAGGATGAGGTGTAGCCTTAGATCTTTGTGTCTGCTTTTCTTTTTCCAGGAAAGACAAATGCTACATGCATCTCTGGTTTCCAGACAAGCTGGGCTATGGGCCCTGCGACTATTTATTACACATGAACTAGGGAAAGTCTGCAAGGGGGGAGGTAAATAGCACAGCAGGTCCTAGACTGTGTCCTTTGCTTGTCTAAAAGTAGTCTCCAAACAGCTCTAAATGTGGTATAGGACCTGGCACAGCAAACTCCAGCCTGGCTTGACTTCAAACCCCAAGCTCAGCCTGCGTGTTACCACAAAGATAGCTCTGTAGTACACCCTATCTTCTGAGCAATCAATATTGTGCTTTATGCACCACAGTAAGGGGAGAGGTCCACAAAGCAACTGCAATGAAACAGCAGCGAATTAATGACCTGGCTTTCAGAGATGCTTTGCTGGCCGAGCTGCTCACAAGGAGAGCAGCAGGTGTTTCTGCACGTTTGAAAATTAGACTGTAAATGGGGAAGAAATGAAACACAGCAGCTTAAAGGAACATCTGAATGCAAAATGAATGCAGAAAGACACTTCCTAAAAAAGCCCATGCAGTTGTGCTTAAATAAAACTGTTCCTTGTTGAATAGTGGATATTCCCCATAGGACATTCTAGCAGGATGATGTAAAGTAGTTCGGGTGTGGGAGGCCATACCATGAAGCACAGGAAATAGTTGAAATCTTTTGATATGTTTATAATGCTAAATAAATGGGAAATGGCTACAGCTGAGGTTGCCAACCACTTCACGGTCATTTTTACTGGCAGATGGTCGCTTTTCACTGTCAACATTTCTCTGAAATTGCATATACAAGCAAGGTATGTGGGTACATTCTGCAGTTAGCGCTCAGGACATGCTCTTGAAACAAGTTGCTTTCAGTTTAAAAGTTTTCCTTTGTCGTTCCTCAACTCCTCTGCAGGACTCCTGAATACTCCACACACTTCAAATGTTTAAATAGGGGGGTGTTTTGATTTTGTTTTTGTTTTTTTCACCAGTGGGATTTAGAAGCTTCTTGCTTTTAAAATGTGCTTTTAAAACAGATTGCAATACCGGCAAGGATAATCTTGGAGAGCCCTTTTGCCTCCTCTCTCTGCTGTTGTAAAGCTGCTTTCCAAGCCACTGAT
>VZSG01000515.1:460574-471128 GCA_013398315.1 Nothoprocta pentlandii | reverse complement strand
TCAAATATCAGGTTGTATCACTTTATTTTTGACCAGTTATAAGTCAAATAAATAAATAAATAAATAAATAAATGATCAAATCCTGGCTTTATTCTTTCAGTTTCCAGGGTTTCCGTGTCAGTGGGTGATGGGAGAGAGAAATGCCCCCTCTTCACCTCCCATGCCAGCTTTTCCCCTAGAGGCAACCAGGGCAAGCTGGGTCTAAGCTGCAGCTGGGAAGTGGCCAGGGAATGCATGTGGATCTAGGCACCTCATCCCCAGTTTAGACATATTTATTGAGTGTTTTTCAATCATTGGACAGAAGTGAAAACTAAATTTATTCTAATGGAATGAATATATAGTTCACACTAATACAATGCTTCATTATACTGCATATGCAGTAAATACTATACTTTATATATGTTATTTAGACAGGTTATATGCAAGAGAGAATTAAACCTGAAATTGAACATGCAGAAAGAAATCTTAGGGCTCATAACATATAACTGTTTTAGAACAAACAAATATTTTGGTATACTGAGTTGTTATACAGTTGTTTGTCCCTTTCTAAATTTCACTTGCAAGTGAGTAATTAACCATCACTTCAGTTGAATATGATTTTTATGGTTGAGAGATCATAGCATTGATGCTTCATGATCGAAAGAGAAAACTAGCTTATGCCACAAGATTTGGTAATATAGACCTGAGGGACTTGAGATCATTCTTAACCTTGTACCAGAGAGGTATAAACAGCAATGGTGCAAGGTTTGCCTCAACCTTATCTCTTCGGCTGCCTGCATTGTCCTTTTGTCCATTCTTCTGTAACTATTACAGATGAACGAACCACCTGTGACAGTGATTTGTTCTAGTTTTGCTTAAAAAGAAAAAGGAGAAAAAAAGAAATGCTGTGCTCTAGTTTTCTCTGTACTTTTGCTCTCTTTTTGTCTGTCCGTCTTTGGAGAACAGCCTGCTCCATTCCCAAACTGATGCCAATGAGTGTGAACTGGGGATGCAGATGATATTCGGCTTTAACTGTCCCTTTCAAACCAATAACCAATAAATACTACTGGAATAACTTTTGATCCCGTTGAAACTGAATACTTGTTTAATTCAGAACAAATTTGTGGAATTGGTAAAATTTTGTCAGCTCAATCAGATTCTCATGTCTAGTCTACTTTGCCTGCATCTCTGATCTATAATATAATATTGGCTCATAAGATAGACTGCAGGGAAACGGTACTACTCCAGGACGTTAAAATCCAGGAGAGGAAAGTGGTTACAGAAAGATGATTCTTCTGAGAAGCCCGTAATTATTTTGTTGCTGTTGTTGTTAGTTTTTCTTTTTAACTCTATATAGGATCTGTTTCAAGGCATTAAGGGATATACTACATACAGTATACAAAAGTTACATTCTTAGGTCTAAAGACATGAAATTGTTTACTGTTTACTTAAAAGCGAACACAAGAACCTCACTTACGTCACTCAGGTGATTCAGTATGGGATATATAGAATTTACAATCCCATCTGTATACATATAATTTATAAACAATATATAATACAAAAGCTCACGTAGAATCTTTTATAGCAAAAACAACATTCCTGTCATGAAGTTCATAGAACAGCCGTAAGTTTGCCTGTGAGATATCATGCCTTTCAATATGACTGTAGAAGAAAGACAACCATTTAGGCATTAAAGTCTACCCTAGTCTAATCTAGTCTAAATCCTACCTAAAACTAATGGAGCTCTTAACTGTGATATTTGTGGATTACTTATCTCCAGTGCAAGATGGAGATAAAATTCATGCCTGAATCTCCCTTTCACAAGAGTGGCCTTCTCTTTTACATTATGTACTAAAACCTCAGGGGTGCCTCAGGTAAAAGTAATTTCAGTCCCAGCTAACTCCATAATATTAAATAATTCTTTAACTGAGAAAATGTAGTTAAACTTTAAAAAAAAATATGTAAACATAATTTTTAAAAGTATACTTGTTTTCTTTTTTAATTATTTATTTTTGGAATTAGATTCAACTTGGTGAAACAAAAACAAACAAACAAAAAGGTTTAACCTTTACTGTATTCTAAAACCATTGCTATTACAAACATCTAAACTTAAAATCTAGTTGGGTAGAATAAACTAAACTATTGTTGTTACAGCAGTGAAGGCTTTACAACAGAAGGGATCTGGCCTTGCACACAGTAGATCCATGTTGCATTGCCTGAGGTCTGTCTGCTCTAAACTGTATTTGTGACAGGTTACGAATCTTTAGAATAAGTATAAATTCATGGGGTAAATAATATGAACCAGGTAAATGAAGCTTAAGAAAGCCACCACATCCCCATGAGCCGCCCCTTCCCAGGCTGTGAAATAGGGATCTTTACACTTAATCTTTACATTGACCTGGTTTGCAAAGCACATTGAAATCTACTTATGAAAGTGTACTGAACACTGCCTACAATATTATTTTAGTTTTGGTCTACAGGCATGCATTTTTTATGTGTTTTAATACATTCTATACATTTTTACAATATCTGTTTATTGCCAAGCCTCTATTAACAAATGCTTATCTTATTACTTACTCTTTTTCTAGTTATTATTAAAGCAGAGTTACAACACTGGCTCAAGTTATTTTCCTTATTACACCAAAAAGGGCATGACTTATATCAAGAACACAGTTTATGACAGATATCACCTCAGCAACACTGGAAGATATCACATACACAGAGTAAATGGGTATGTGGGCAGTACCTGCAAACATGTAGCTGCGTGCCAATGCGCACCAAAACTGATCTGCAAGACCAGCATCCTGAGACAAGCTTGTCTCGCCCTCTCTTTCTGCTGTGCTCCTGTCATGAATAAGAGATTGTACATATTATTCTTTTTTTTCGTAATAGCAGACACTTATTTCCTAAAAGCTATATTGTATTTATTTTTTAGAACTAATGTACATCTTTAATTTCCTACAGTACTAGCATGCTGGACAGATTCAAATATGTTCTCCTGATGTTTCAGAAGTCAAATCTGAAATCAGAATAGTGCATAACAGAGTAATTTAGCAGCCTCGGATTTTGTCAGTATTGAAATTGAAATATTTATATGCTTTTCTGGAGAATCACTGTTGTATAGTAAAATGTAAATTATATATATATATGTATATATATATAAAACTATTGAATTATTGTACTGTTCTATTTCTTACTGTTGGGGAAAAAAAAAATTAGGAAGTCTTTCCATGACTAAATCAAATCTCTGTGAATATCTAAGAATATCTGTAAATTTGACCTGTAATACCCAACATAGGCCAAACACTTATAACTCCCTTTGTTCCATTATGTCTAAAAATATAATCATTTCTGGCAAGTATGTTAGGCATAACTGATGAAGTCCAAAGAGAAAAAGACAATTGAGACTTTAAAAATTGTCTTCATTTACACTGATGGGCTGTAGGCTTTTAAGATATTTTGAAGTTAATATTGCTTGGCAATATAATTAAACATGTCTTTCTTGATTTACTCAGTCTGAATACTTATTTTGATTTAGCCCTGGAGGGATCTGTTCAGGAAGAAGTTATGCACCTTTTGCAATATTTGTAGGCCTTCTTAGGAAAGTATGGAATGTTGCACAAACAAGTAGAATCACAAAGTCTCCTTATCTGTTTATATTAACTCTCCTAGCAAAATGCTATCATTCCCTCAGCAATAAAAAAAAAAAGGGAATTCACTTAAACTGGACAGTTGTTCCATTATGGTGTAGTCTTCTTTTAAGTGTGTGTTAGTTTTTCTGAGTAAGTCTAATTTCTCTTGGGCAAATTTTCTATCAAACATTTCTGATCAAACCTAATAGCATTTTGCAAATGATTGTCTAGTTTCATTTCCTATGACTCTATTCAAAGGCAGAGATTTGTACCGTGTGTTGATCAGCCAAGTTTTATAGGGTAATCATTCCATCCTAAAGTTAATGCCATCCAGGATTCTTTTCTTTCTCTCGAATTACGGTTATCTCTGTGCAAGGTCCATGAACTGTACTTTTTTCCCAAAACTCCACTTATTTTTTCCACAAGCAAATGAACCCTTTTGTAAATATACAAATCTTGTTCCAAATGAGTGAATGTCTACAACAGAGGAATTGGTGCTATGAACAACTGGTCTTAAACAAAAGACCAATATCTTTGCAGGCAGTAGTGAAGGAACCACTTTCTTTCTCCCACAGAAGGTATTATGCAAGATTGAACACCATGAGGAACTATGCTTTACTTCATGGAGTCAATGAAAAAGCAGTTTACCACCATTAGAAAATTCTTAGGTAGAAAACTTTCTTTTCTTACTATATATAAATGCTCCTTAATGTTTGACAACAGCTTCTGTTACCATAAAAACAGCATAATGTCACATAAAATTCACAATTAGTGATACTTCTCTGATTTCTAGTGAAGATCTGATTAATACTACCTTTGAAGAAAGTGATTAATACTACCTTCAAAGAAACTGACAGTGACACTATGATGTGGGCTAAATCTCTGTGCTTCTGTCATGCAGATCAGACAAGGAGGCATCTGTGAAGATATTATTCATGAAGAAGAGAACAATTTGATTTCTTTAAAGCCTGAACCAGTTAACAGAGGACTTACGAATAGATTTTTAAGATCATTTTGAATTATTCTGTAAAGCAATATTCAAAATGTACATACAGTTTGTTAGGTAAAGGACTTGTTACTTTATGTAACAAGTCCTGCTTTATGTAACAAAAGCAGGACTTGTCACTTTGGAACCTAATTTTTTACAGTGTCAGAAATCTGAATAAGCGCTTCAGTAAAAGATGGAATGTTTCCTCATTTCCTTAAAGTCTTTCTCCTCATACCTTTCTTTGCAGTATTCCAAATGCTTTGCAGAAATCAGACCAGTGCTCTTGCAAACAGCTATTTTAATCTGTGTTCAGATGCCTGTGTTTGTGGAGAGCGCTGTATCACAATGGGTAGTTACAGAACTGGTGCTGCCATGAGGTCCCACAAGGCATTTGCACATCGGTCTGGAAGGGAATGAAAGAGCAGCCCAGGACTGATGGTTAGCCTGCTTATTCCTTGGCATTTTTATTGAGATTCATAAAACAGTATTGGTTGAAACCGGTGGCAGAAATAGCTTCTGTAATGTAGATATTTGTATGCTCAGAACAGAGTTCACAAAACTGGCTGCAATTTTATTTTATTAAGGATGTGTGAAGACCTATTTTATTTAGATCTTTCTCCTGTTTGCTCACTGTGAGTCAGAAGAAGGTTAGAATCTCTAAAGTTTGGATCTGTACATAAACCTCCCCTAAAAGAGGAGAGTTGGGGTTGGATTTTGATAGAGAATACCACAGGTGCACCTGCATTCAAGTCCAGTATGCCTGATTGCTAACTATGAAAGTTGGAGAGGTTTTGGTCCAGATACAGCTGTTGTTATTACTTTTATATTGTCTTTTTAGTTATGTTTTTATTATTTTTTTATTATCTTAGGTCAGAATATAGCTGATAGTATAGAAATAGCCAGAAGTTATATTGGGGTACAGGCCACTACTGTTACAACCTCTGCCTTTTCTTCTATCCTTTATACACATGTGAATAAGAATGACCTGCAGAGTGGTTTTGGAGCAGCTATTGATGGTGCTATTTGCATAACATCAAAGACATCTCACTAAATTCTAAGGCAAAAAGCAAGATTGAAAATAGTATGTAATTGAAGTGCCTGGGAAAGATTGTGAGGGCAGAATATAATTTGCAATGTATAATCTTAGAAGGAACCATGTATTTCAGAAATACCTCTTTTTTTTTTTTTCTGTTCAAAAAAGAAAAAAAATAAAGTGAGTTTGTGCAGCCTTCGTATGAGCAGCTAACAGCCTCACTCAGTTGTGTCCATGAGGGCTGCACGCTGTTTTGGGTTGCAGAGCAGACACCAACCCCACAGGGAGCTCCTGGTGAATTACAGAGCCCTGTAGCTCAGCTATCTGCCAGGTGGGTTACAGTCAATGATACGACTTAGCTAGGCTGAGCCCAGGAACCATACACGATGTTGAAAGAGATGGGTGTGGGTCCTTGCCTTCCTCGGTCCAGTGCAATCTTCTCCTGATGGACAGGACTGCCTCGGTGTGGGAGGAGGAAGCCCAGTCTGCTGCATGCTTCCCGTGGGCATGGAGGTGGTCCCAGCATCACAGAGCTGCAGGGGCAAAGGAAAAGCTCCTGCTGAGCTAATCTTTCCTGTTTCTGGTTTTAAATTAGTTATAAAGCCGTTGCAATTTCAGATGATATCAGTAGCCCCTGTGGCTCAGGCTGCTTTGGTTAAACCACAGGTGCACATGGGACCCCTGCCAGATTTTGGGCAACTGGATGCTGGAAGAGTGCCAGGGATCATAGTGTTTGGATAGAACTTTTCACTTTTCAGGTAGGAAGGCATTGTTAACTTTGTAGTCAGGCTGCAATTGCCACTGCACCGGTGGGACCAAACTCCTCTGATGTCTGAAATGTTACCTCAGAAATCTGTATCTGATTCACAGCTTCACAATTTCTTTCAAAGGCCTTGGGATTAACTTACAAACACTTGTCTTATTTTTTTTAATTTGGTGTCCACCTGAAACACATTTTTTTTTCCAGTTTTTGAGTCTTAACAGCTGTTGCAGCAGTTCCTGGCTTTGCCCTCCACTTTTACATGAACGATGCACAGAAGCTAGTGTGGTTTCAGTGATACACTGTTCAGACGATATCTGACTGGCATTTTCTGACTCTCTTGAGAGTGGAGCAGACTCTGTGTGGGCGGTGAAGGAAGGGAGAGTGCAAGCTAAAATAAACAGCTCTCCTAAAAGCCAGGAGAGGTGCAATTTTAAAATATGATGTTCCAAAATATTTCACACTTCAATTACTTTCTTATTAAATAAATTAATGAAAAGATAGAGTATCAGTCAGTGCATAGAACAGAAAGGAAAATGGATTTGTATCATGGATAAAGCTCCTAACCAAATATACAGTTTCCATTTTGTTCTTCACTGAATCACTTCAGGATCATCAATGTGAAGCTGCTGCAGCTACTCCATAAAGGAGAGATCAGATTTTTTCCAAGCATTGTTCCAGCAAGTCCCATGTGCACCTGCAGAATTTCATAACGTCCTGCTTCAAGCTGTCAGGGTATAATGTGCATTATTGTTGGCTACTGCTTCCATTTGGTGCAGAACACGTAGTGATAACAGGATTTCTGTTTTATTTTACAGTTGCCCTTTAACACTGAGATGTGAAGTATTTCTTGGTGCCAAAGGAAGGGTTATTTAAGACTGTCCAAATTTTTCAGTGTGCTTTGCCCTTTTGAACACATGGGCTCTTCTTCCATCATCATCTGTAAGAAGAAGAGCAGTCTGATTATCTGTGATTGCCACTGGGGGATGATGCTTTTATTTACTATGCACATACACTACCTCTTTGACTGAAAAGAAGGCATCTCATGCTAGAAATTTTTATATAGAACAGTAATTTTCCTTTCACAGAGAAAGGCCAGACTAGCTAGAGATATGGACCTGATCCTTAGCTTTAGACAGCTGCAGATCAGATGTAGCGCCACCAAAATCTGTTAAGTTGTTCTGGCACAGAAGAATATTTGGGCTATTGAGAAGCTCTGATAGGCCCAGTTTTCAAAAATGTGAGTTGTTTATGCAGCCCTTTAATTTCAAGATTTGTGGGTGGTCTGCTCTCCTATACCTCACACTAACGTATGAAAGTGAATTCAATACTGGAGGAGCAAAATGTTGGAACAAAATGAAAAATTTTGCTGAAACTGGATGTTTTATCTCACCAAAGCAGTTTGGTTTTCACTAACTCTGTCAAAAGACAGTGGTTCGTGGGATACCTTACAGTTTATAAATAACCTCTGGGATCTCTGGAGATGCAAAAGGGAAAAGATTAAGTTATCCTCTTAAAAAGCCTTCCTGTCTTGTAAGCAAATGAAGCCAGATTGCAGCTGTAAAGAGCCAACAGGGAATAAGGTAAATAACTGCATTTTTTGGAAACTGGTCCATCTTCTGTAGAAATGAGAAGAACACATAATGAAAAGAAGAACATTCCTATCAAGATTTCTACCATTCTATTCACACAAATCAGTGTATCAGGAAGAAGCATGATGATTCTATAAAAACATGCAGGTCACTTAAAAACGCTGCTATTATACTGATTTCATCCTCTAAAAGTCAACTGTGATCATTCTGTGACAGAGAATCATTTAGATATCTTGCTTAAGGAGGTGAAAACAGATTGTGCACATTTTGTTATATCAAATGAGTTCCTACTTGTAATTCCAAAAGCCCACAACTGGAAGTCTGTCTGGAGGACAGGCACTCAAAAAGATTTGGAGGTTATGGCTGATATCATTAGCTCGTGTGATGCAGTTGTCAAAAGGTGTAATGAATAAAAAATGAAAATGAAGCAGTAGTGAATATTTCCAGCATATCTGGCGTGGGGGCAAGTACTGCTGAGTGTTTTTTGGTGTCCATAGTTCATGCAGGATGAGGAAGTGGAATGCTCTCTCAGAAAAGCCTGACGAATGAGAAAAGACTGAGGAAATCCAATCTGCTCAATTTTCTCACAGAAAATGTTAAGAAATACCTCATTCACAAAATATGGGGAATATCTACAAGGGAACAGAAATGTCACAAAAAGCTGTATTTCAAATCAGAAATAATTCAGGAAGTTCAATGGCCTGCCTGACACATGAAGTCAGGCTAGATGATCAGAGAGGTCCCGTCTGCCATCATAAACCTCAAAAAGGAAGTTTTAGAACCTGTTAAATACAGAATTGCTTTAATCTGCCAGCTTTTAGGTACTGTATTATGTCATAGTGCTTCAAAGTGGTACCTAGCTCAAACCTGCACTGGCACTTACCATGTGATGTGAAAGTAGTATTTGAGAAGAACTGGAATGATGGTGTCATCAAGCCAGTGTAGTGGCTGTAACCTATGTGGTGTTCTGCATCAAGTAGTACATGTTATTAGTTCAGAAATATTTTTCACCTAGAAAATAAAGAGATGGATATGGTGCTGGGAATGAGGACTAGGTTTCAATTCAAGCAAAACAATAGATTGTTTGTGATAAATCCTGCAACAAAGTGCTGGACAAATATAATTAGATGGTTGTTTCCTAGCATCTGGAATGTGCAATATTTTTGCAATTTTATTAAAGCAATTGTATTAAATTGATTATGAATTTCTTATTAATGAAGCCATTGTAACTCGAAGGGCTTGAGTTTATTAATTTCTTGTATTTTCATTGCCTGCTATAATTATTCAGTCTACTAATACCCCTAAATTACATGTGACTGGAGACTGAATATTATGCTAAAATTGAGGAAAAATAGGAGGTCATGAAAATCACTGGCATCTTTGGTACTGTAGAAGGAATCTAAGGATGAAAATGCACTTTAAAGAGAGGAAGCCAGCTTCAATTTTGATTATGATTAATCTCAGTAGGAGTGAGAGCATCATTAGCAAAAGCTTGTAGCACTGAAAAGTTCCTTAGAAGGCAAATTAGTCTGCCTGTTTTTATTATGAGATAAGACTTTTTAAGAAATAAAACTCTAACAGGCATATTGCTAAAACATTGTGACAGAGTGTAGGAATTGCAGTTGTTTGTTTTGGAATAAATACAGAACTTCAGCAAAGCGTTTTCCAGGTATGCTATAAGCACACAAAAATAATAAAAAATGCATTGCTTCTATGCCAGCATGATGTTGTAATGAGAGAAAAAATACCAGAATATGCAAACAAATACTTGAATCATGTTAGAGAGTGCCATTCTAATACAGCAGAAAATGTTTTGTGGAGCTGGAATGAATAACTGCTTGTGAACTCCTGCATCAACAGACTGTTTCCCATGCCACTTAATTTTCCAGTAGGGGAGAAAGGCACTGTGCTAAAATGCTTAAGGCTACACCATAAATGGCCATTTACAGGCCAGCAAGAAGGGTAATGTGTTTGCCCATGGCTCCTTCCATGGCACATCAAAAGGCTGATCACAGCACTCTGATCCCATCCCCTTTTCTGAGTGGCTCTGTTGAGGAGGGCACAGGAGGTGCCCTCCTCAACGACGAAGACGAAGGAGGTGACAGAGTCCTGGTTCTTCTCTCTTCTGTTGTATAAGCTGAGAGCGAAGACTACAAGCATGGGAAAAAGAACGTGATTCAACACAATGGGTAACAAGAGATAACTTTGAGAAAGACTTCCCTTCTTGAGATGTCACAGCACTTCTCCTGGGATGGATCTAACTTTTCCTATATAAAAAGATGCTAACAAGTAACCATGAGACTTAAAGATTGCCAAGCTTGTTTTATAGACTCCTTCACATCAGACCTTTATACGGCAAAGGACTTGTACTCGTCATGCTACAGTCTTCCCTCTTTCCTAAATGATGGTGGAGATCCACCAGCAGAGGCTGTCACAGAGCTGCCCTGAATTGATGCTCCTCTGTGTGTAGACATGATTACACAGTTTGGCAGTATTGTTGACTTCCACTTCTGGGACTTCCTTATTTGGACAAAAGGAAATATCAAAAAAAAAAAAAAAAAAAAAAAAAA
>VZSG01000515.1:393836-454196 GCA_013398315.1 Nothoprocta pentlandii | reverse complement strand
ACCTGCGCCGCTCCGCCGCGTGTGCGCGTTGGGAGCCTCTCGTCCCCTCGGAGGAGGTGGGCGGTGAGGGGCCGGGCTGCGCCTCCGCGCCCGCCCGCCATGTCCGCCGCGCCCGGCGCAGGTAGCCCGCGCTTTCCAGCCCTCCCTGGCTCCGCTTTCGCTGAGCTCGCCCTAGCCGAGAGCGTGGGGAAAGCCTCGCTCGTGTGCCCCGTCCAGCCCGCTGGGGACATGAAATGCGCTCGCAGGCAGCTTTATGTGTGCCCCGGCGAAAAGAAAGTGCGAGTGGGGCGCTCCGCGGTCGTGCCCACTTGCTTCTTCTCTAAAAGTTTTAAAATGCTCTTTTAAGTAAGGAAAGGTATGATTTTGCAGTGAAGATGATGGTGTTTCCTATGTTTAGGGGACTTGGCTGAATTTAAATTTCCCAGGGAAGGAAAAAAAAAAAAAGGTTACTGAAGAATTAAATGTTAAAAAAAAAGGGGTCACATACTTGAAAAACATCTATATGCACTATATAACTTCATACTGCCACTGAGGGAGATACTCCTGGTCTCTTCCTCTGCTCCTAGTCATATATTTTCACTTCCCTTGCACCCACTGTCACTGTACAGCTGTACAGCTATCAGTAGTTTAGCTAAGTGATCCTGAGGATAGTTATTAATTTTTTGATTGAGAAAGTTTCCTGTTGGATCAGTTTGCTGAACAGGCTCCTATTCCTACATTGCTTCAGGAGCCCTCGCGTTGGAGATGGCAGAAGAGCACAGGTGCAGCCCCACCACTTAAGATCGCATCAGCAGATGGGGGCTCTGAACGGGATCATGACTTTGTCACCAGCCAAAAACCTACTGGGCTACTGGTAGCAGTGGCATGTGATAGGAGCACATAAGTGGCCCCTGAGCTGTTCAGGACTGCATTTGTTGCTGGAGGAGAGATTTGCATCAGTATTTAAACCAATTTCTGGTGTGATCTGGTACTTGTTTCTGCTGGATGCCGCTAGAACCACAGTAGTTGTGATCGTGCAATGGAAACCACATCTGCCGCGACCCTTCTCCTTGTCGCTGGCAGGACTGAGATTGAGCTGATCTCCTCTGGCACTCAGCTCTATCCCTGCTTATCCTGGCCTCGTGCACCTGCCTACCCTCCTTCTTCCAAGCAGCTCCTCTTTGTGGGGATTTAAAATAGCTCTTTATATATATTTTTTATATATTGTATATATATACAAATGCAGAATATTTAGGTTTACTTTGGGTAGAGTGAGATGCAATGCTGCAGTTTGAGAGCTGAAACAGATATGCAGTGGAGTTTCTTTTGGCTTTTACGTTAGGTACTTAGTTACATGAATTCCGTTTTACAGTTACTGAGATAGAGTTACTCTTGAAATAGCAGAGTTTGGCACTGCTTCTTGCCTCTAGTCTCACATTTACACAGTGATAGCGTGAATTAAATCAGTTGTCCTCCTGGACAGCATTTCTTAGGGCCAAGAACATAATCCAGGGAAGGAGACCCAGCAAGCCTCCCACTGGTGTACTAGTATTGGAAATGTGAGATAGTAGCGTAAGCAGGGATTAAAGCTATGCTTTGCTAAGCACTCACAGGTCTGCGTATATGTGTACATGCAGAGAAGATATTCCTGCCTTTGGAATTGTTGCAATTCTTTAATATTGCATAATATCAATGTTAAATAAAATTAAGTCAAAAATGAACAATCTTATGTACTAAATACAACCATGAGTATAGAAGTAGATGTTGTGGATATGCCATATTATGGTAAAAGGGAGCATGTAAAACCCTTAGGGCTTTTTTGGAAGAAGTAAAATGCACCTTCAGATCGGATATTGTTGCTATTACCATGTAATACGTAAGTCCATCAAGAACTTGATGGGATTTTTTTTTAATACTAATAAATAAGGTATTCAATAAAAATGTTTAATAATTCCAGATAGCAGAGAACTTCATTGGCTGTGCTAGACTGCTGGGGATGACCTGTTTTCCCACCACATCCTGAGCTCAGTTTCTTCTGTTTCTCCTCCTCCCTCAGTTTTGTCTAGAAATGGCTACTTACACTTTTGATAATTCTGTCCCTGCTCAGTCCACAATCCAGTCTAAGTTTCAATAGAATGTCTCTCTCTTCTTTTAAATTCTTAGAGTGGTTCTTTTTGCAGTGCTTTTACTTTGGGGAGAAGAGGAAGGCTGAAGCAGCCTGGATATGAAGGGAGCTCATGGGGTGGTGTCTTGCCAGTGAGCTGAGTGGAGAAGACATGGGGCTTCCTGAGTGTACAGGAAGACGTTGAAGTCAGGTGGAGGAAGCATGTTAAGGAGACTCCCTGATGACTACATGGAAAGAAACCAAGGGGGGTCTAAAAGGATGGAGGAGAGATAGTCCAGATGAAGAGCTGAGGCGGTGAGCTCATGTGCTCACTGTTGGGGATTGCCTCAGGGAGGTGGGAAAAGAAGATGAAACACATCAAAAAGGAGCAGGGATTGTTTTATTGGTCCTCTGCTATCAGGGAAATCCACTAGCAAAGGAGCTGTATTACTCCCTGGTGGGCTGGTGGAGGGGATGATGACAACTTATTACTTCTGTCAGGTTATATTACCTCTAATGGCAGAAGTCCAGGCAGAATAGGCTCCAGCCCTGCTGTTGAAAGATCTGGGCGTCAGCAGAAAAAAAAGAAAAAAGAAAAAAGACATGAAAAAATCTGTTGGTTTCTTTCAGTTTTGTCATGTTGGTATTCTTTGGCATAGCAGAAGAAATTAAGAAAATATATTAGGACAGTGAAGTCAAATGCTTAAAAATGAAGTTCTTCACTTTGAGCTTTGCAAACTCAGTCCAGTTCCTTTGTTAATATGCAGTTTAAAGCGGGCTTAAATAACAGTGTGTCAGATGTCCATCAGCTTCTCAATCTCAATAAGCAGCCCATTTCATTATATATTCAAATATATATTGAAAAATTATATTATATATTCAAATAACAGCCCAACATCATTGGGGTGAATAAGGCTACATGAAGAGAGCAGATATCAGTTGTCACTTTTTAGAGAAATTGGAAAGTGTGACATAAATGAGATGCATAAAGCATCTGAACTCTTCCTGGAAGAATCAGAGTTTATCTGCGATGTTGGTGTAAAAATTAAATTTCAAATTCAATTTAAAATTGAAATGTACATAAATGGTCCTTATTCTTTATTTTCTAAATATTTCATTTGATAGCTGAGGGTGATTTTCAGTAGTGCCACTTTCTTGCTGAAGTAACTCGAGTCAGAGGATATTATTATTTGAGTAACTGATTGCTGCTCAATGCTCAGTACTCTTCAAAAAACATTTTGCTCCTAGCAATTTGGACTTTTAGAATACTTGGTACCTGTGGTCCGATCTCTTTCTTCTCTTTTGTAAAGAGAAATCAGTTGTCTCCCCGTTCACAATTGGGTAAATTAACTTCTTTGAAGCACTTGCATTTTATATTGTTCATTTGTATGGAAAAGCTTACTGAGAAATGAATTTTTACAATTGCAGTTTTGAATGGTATGCAGAACACAGAGTGTGATAAAATGAAAGGGTGAACAGATGCTGATGGAGGGGGCACTGCCTCACTTGCATGCAAAACAAGGCATGGCCTGGTAGGTGGAAAATATATCCATACAATATATGAATAAGAGGTATACTAAAATGTAGAAACATAATGAGTAGTAATTCACATGGAAAGCAGATTCTATCGTTTCCTAAATCTCTCAAACTTTTTCTAATACAATGCTTTTAATATAAATAGTTTGCTTCCTTTTTGATAACTGTGATTGTTTTGACTCCTAGATACTGATTGCAGGTTTAGCAATGTCACATTTTAAAGACCATTGCCTTTCTAAGTAAAAAATTGCCACTGTGTCTGTTAGACGCCTTATTACCTGGAAGAAAAGCTAAGATATTGGCCTAAACAACATCAGGTTAAACATAAAGATTTGGATAAGACTGTCTGGCGATGACCATGGTTGATCTCCATGTGTTTCTAATTAGTGAGTATACAGTATAGAATAACCACAGAATAATTTAGGAACATCCAGACATAATCTAGTCCAACCCCCTGGTCTAAGCAGACTTGCTTAGATGAGTTGCTTAGAAGCTGTCAAGCTGAGTCCTGAGTACCTCTGAGAGATTTTCTAGACTTTCTTGGTCCATGTTACAGTATATGACAGTCTTCAGAGTAACATTTTTTCCTTTCATCTATTGTGATTTCCCACATTTTGAATGGTGTTCATTGCATCTTGTCCTATTGCCATGAGCCTCTGAGTGAAGTTTCGTAAGGTCTTCTCTGTGTCCTCCCATCAGGCAGGGGCAGGTAGCCCTGAGGTCTCTCCTGCTCCTGCCAGGCCACCTCTCTGAGTGCAGTTAGTCCAGCACTCACCATCATGGTAACCCTGAAGGTGTCTCTGTCCTGTACTCAAGAGCCCAAGTCTAAAGATAGATAAACACCAAGGGTTGTATAACCTAGAATTATAGTCATAGAGTCATTATGATAGAAAAAGACCTACAAGATCATCGAGTCCAACCATAAGCCTTTCAACACCATGCCTGTTAAACCTTGTCCCTAAGTACCTCATCTACATGTTTCTTGAACACTTCTAGGGATGGTGACACCACTATTTCTTGGGAAGGCAGTTCAAGGCTTCACTACTCTTTCAATATAGAAATTTTTCCTAAAGATAAGATAAATGAATGAGGGGACAGACTGCATCTTCAGCAAGTTTGTAGATGATACCAAACTTGGTGGAGTGGCCAATACTCCAGAGGGCTGTGCTGCCATTCAGGGACCTGGACAGGCTGGAAAGTTGGGTAGAGAGGAACCTCTTGAGGTTCAACAAGGACAAGGGCAGGGTCCTGCCCCTGGGGAGGAATAGCCCCAGGCCCCAGGACAGATTAGGGGCTGACCTGCTGGAGAGCAGCTCCGCAGAGAGGGACCTGGGAGTCCTGGTGGACACCAAGTTAGCCATGAGGCAGCAGTGCCCTCGTGGCCAAGAAGGCCAATGGGATCCTGGCCTGCATCAGGAGGATGTTGGCAGCAGGGGGAGGGAGGGGATCCTGTCCCTCTGCTCAGCTCTGGGGAGGCCAAACCTGGAGCATTGGGGGCAGCTCTGGGCTCCCCAGGACAGGAGGGGCGTGGAGCTTCTAGAGAAGGTCCAGCGGAGAGCAATAAAGATGATTAAGAGACTGGAACATCTCTCATGTGAGGAAAGACTGAGTGAGTTGGGCCTGTTCAGCCTGGAGAAGAGAAGATTGAGAGGGAATCTTATAAACGTGTACAAATACCTGAGGGGAGAATGTAGGAGGAAGGGGCCAAACTCTTCTCAGTGGTGACCAGTGACAGGACAAGAGGTAATGAATACACATTGAAACCCAGGAATTTTCATCTCTGTATGAGGAAGAACTTCTTTCCTGTGAGGGCGACAGAGCCCTGGCACAGGCTGCCCAGAGAGCTTGTGGAGTCTCCTCCTTTGGAGAAGTTCAGTACACACCTGGATGCCGCCCTGTGCCCCGTGCTCTGGGTGTCCCTGCTGGAGCAGGGCGGTTGGATTAGGTGATCACTAGAGACCCCTTCCAACCTCAACCATTCAGTGACTCTCTGATCTTTTATTACTCCGTTGTGTGATCTCAATGATCAGGTCTTCTTTAGTAGCTTTTGCTTCTTTAGAGTAAGGAAGAAGGAAGGAATAAAATTTCTGGCTTGGCTTGCTGCCTGATACAAGTTCTCAGGTTTTCTATGTCAGATGAAAGGCCATTCTGTCTCATTTCTTTGTTAGAGCTCTGTGCTAGATTTCATGGGGTGTTTCCACCAATAATTCCACCAATAACGATAGCCCACATTAAAATACTGGTCCTGGTGTAGAAATTAATGTGAGATGCACAAAGTGAGCACTAGGGGTGTGCAGAAGTATTAAGTGATGCAATTTATTGCATTGAAGATTGATGGTTTCTAGATGTGTTTAAGGGTTAAAAAAAATGGATTTTTTTTAAGCTTGACAGTCTTGGTTAGAAACTAGATCTTTTCCTTTAGTTTGAATGCAAAAGCCTCAGAAGAGGACCGCAGGTGCCTTTTGATTCTTTTCCACTGCAGGTCCACACTTCAATGCTTTTTCATTGCCATTTTCTGCTATTAAAATATAGTTTTCAACAAAATATAATAAAGTGTGAAAAATCTTTGAACAAAAAGATGATCAAGGTTGGTAAAGTCTGTCAATAGGATGATGCACAGTGACCTGTACTGGCAGGTCATTAGCTAGTTTCAGTAACCTAATAACTCCCTCTGTGCTTCCATTATGGTGTTTTATCTTCCCATGAAAGGTCAAGTAAGTGGGTACTGTGCATTTTGAGGCATTTTCCATCCTAGATATACAGTTGGGTACAGGCTGCAAAGAAGACATGTCTTTTTTAGTCTGCAATGTAAGAGCAATATTGCATGTCAGGTTTACAGAGCTGGTGAATACTGTCATATGCATATGAGTCATTATCCCGTTAAATTAAATTAGGCTCTTTAGACTCTTCTCAATCTTCAGGGTATGTATTTTATGTGCCTTTTGAGATAAATGCACATCAGCATAGCTGCTGAATATATATGTGCAAGGAAACTTACTGAGGAGAAAAATGGAGAGATGTTCTGTGGCCCCTGGGAAATACACCTGGCAGGGAGGTACCCTAGGTGCTTTGAAATAAACTGTGGGGCAAATAGATCACATATCTTATCTGACAGGCAGTCACATGTTCCAAAAATAGGAGCAAGAAAAGAAAGGAGAAAAAAATATTCTGTACAGTTTGAATTAATATATCAATAGAAGACAGATTATAATAGTGTGTTTTGTTGGATAGCACTAAGCCCAGCTTTTTAAACACATTATTCTTCTGAGTGGAGGAAAATGGTGTTTCATGCTTGCTGCACAGGTGTTTGCATCATAAAGCAAAGACTTCTTTGAGGAGTTTCTCCACTGCAAAGCCAAAACTTAGGCCTCTATGGCTGCTTGTTTTGTGCTGTTATTTCTCAGTATTAAATAAGTGCAGTGGAGACAAACTTATCTTGACTTACATTAATTCCCAAAGCAATGAGTGACCAGCTGCTCTGCGTCATGTTTCTTAGCCATGAAATGCACCCCTCCCACTTTGCCGTATGCTTGGTAGTCCTATGTCATAGTGGGGAAAAGGAAATTAAGGAGGGAAGAATTTTTGGAGAGATGAATAGTTATCTTAAGCATTTCTTTCAGTTTCATAAAACTTGAAGTTTAAGGCTTTGAATTTTTGCAGTTCACTGAAGAGTTGAGGAGGTAGTAGTAATAAAACAGAGTGACTAAACACTGTGCTTAAACAATGTTTGGAAAAATTACACATTTCTATACTTTTTTTTCAGAAAAAGAATAACTGTTTCAGTAATAATCAGTGTCATAAAATTCATGTCTGTTTACTGTGTTAGAATGATGGTCCCATTTTGGAGTGAAAATAACTTGATACATTTCTAGAATTTCATTAGAAAATTGTCCTTTTTAGCAACTGAAGTGTCAAAAATTTTAATTGTCTGTATGTTTCAGTGAGAAAATCCTGACTCACAGAAAAGAAAAGTGGGCCTATGTAAAAATCATGAATTGATTTCGAAATATTTTTTCTGTCAACCCCATCCTCCCCTTAGTTTTCCCTGGGCTTTTGAAATTCCCTTGCTATGGCTTTTTTCCTGCTAAAAGGTGTATGTGTTGAGTATGTGTGTGCGTGACTGCACATAAGTGATCTCAGTGAACCTAGAAATCAATCATATGAATCAACTTATTCAGATTTGTGTGTTTTATGTGTTCGGAGACTGTGTCTGAGCTGTCCTTAGAAATGAAACAAGACTCCCTCCATGCTTGGTGTGTCGCTCCCCACTGCCTTTTACTTGCAACCTTTAACTTGCAGATAATGGCACCGGATATTGCCTGCAAAGGCTTATAATGAGCCATGTCACTGAAGGATAATGCTTCACCTGTGATTTGTACAGGGGGATTTTCAAATTCTGTTCAGTTGCTGTCAAGAGGTAAACTCTTGAAATCCACTTGCGCTTAAATGAAGTGCCTATGAGTTTCTGGGCTGCATTGCAATGATCAATTGAAGGTGATGTTTATTTAGGAGAGGAGTGCTTTTCTTCAAACTTCAGATTTAACTTTTTTTTTTTTTTTTTTTTTTTTTTTTTTTTTTTTTTTTTTTTTTTTTTTTTTTTTTTTTTTTTTTTTTTTTTTTTTTTTTTTTTTTTTTTTTTTCTGGTCAGCATTGTTTTTAATGAATTTGCTACAAAAAAGTTTTTGTCTGCTTTATCGAGGGTTAAATTCTATGAGGTTCTGCCCAACTCCACTGAGTCTTTATGAAGGCGTATTTCAGAAAGTTAAAGGGAGGTTGCTAGATGGGTCAGAACTTCTGGCATAAACTTCTGGTATTTAGGTCCATACTGAAGATCATTTTATGAGAGAATAAGCTCTGCACTTGCTTTTTTAAGTTCCTCATTTCTGTGTTTCATAATTCATAAATGCTTAAGCATTTTTATTTACCAACAAAATATACTCTTATCCTATTATGTCTTAAAACAATCAGCTGTTATTACAGTCTTGCACATAAATACTTTTATATACATTAGTGGGACGTTGCAAAGGTAAAAGACAAAATATGCCTTGTACACCTGAAAATGGTTTGCCCTACCATTCCGTTCAACTGCAGAAGCTACAGAGAAAATGTATAATGGGTCATTTTGTGGGTGAATTACACACAGATGAAAGTATTCTTTATCTGCAATAAGCAAAAGTAATATATGAAACAAATGCACTAGTTTCATATGGGCACTTTTTTGTTATTTTTTTCTTTTAAGCTAGATGCTTGTGCTATATTAATACTTTTATGAGAACAAAAGATTCTGTCCTCCCTACACTGTATTCTTGGTCTGATACTTTTGTCTACTGCACCATAGTATTGCTATAATAATTTGTGTTTTGAGTGTGTTTTGAGTAAATGAGCGTGCTATTTGTTTTTCTTTGATGGTGGAGGAGGGAATATGTATTCTTTTAAATAGAGAGGACAACACACTTTTTTGACTGGAAGATTTTTTTTCAAAGATAAAATGAAATATCTTCATACATATCTTCAATATGAAATTTAAAATATATCTTTCCTGAGCTAATTATATTGAGTTTGTAGCTTAGAAAGGATTTATTTTTGATAACTGGCTTTTTCAAAGAAGTTAACCATGAGGTTTATCGGTTTATCAAATTGCCATTGATCTTTAACATGGTTTGGAAGCCTAACTTAATCTGCTTATTTTGGTAACTGAGGAACCCATCAGACACTGAACAGTAAATAAACATTAAATGTTTTTATCTGGTAGAAACAACACATAAGTAAAAGAAGTAGGAAAATTGGATGGTTAGTATGTGTTCAGTGAGAGAAATAAAGCAGAATTCATCTGGCAGGCAGTAGTTTCAGCACATCCCTTAGCTGATAGGCAAGCTGATAGGCTTAGTATTTTGCAAATATTTTAATTATGTTTAAAATAAAAAAAAAACTGATTATTTCAGACTGTAAATTATTTTGTTTATACAATTATATGAATTCATACTTGGTCAAAGTGAATAATTCTGGAATTAGTTTAAAAAATTTGCAGGTTGGCCAGCGATTTTTTTCTTTAATAATTATTATTTATTATATAATTCTATTGTTAATTTATTATAGTAAGATATAATTTTCTTTTGCCTTTTTTTTTCATTCTTAAAGGTGATTTTGTGATCTTTAAAATTTGTGTCAGAGTCATGGATTTTTGTCCAGGTTTAAAATAGGAACATTCATTTGCCTCATGTCCTTGTTCTCCTCTCTCTTGTACATAATGTGATGGAATAGTCTTTGAATTTGCTGATGTAAATTTAAGTTTTTGCAGCAAGTCTGCACTAATTTTCAAGGAACCATTGAAGGATCTATTTTTTTAATTTTTCTTCTGTTGAACTTTGCCCTCAACTGTTAGTAATAACTTTAATTTGGAGTGAGTACTCAATATGTTATTTGTAAAGTGATAGTCTGGGGAAAATGAAAAAAGGCTTATAATAGCATCAAAACTATCTTCAGCCTTAACTAATGATCTTAATTCCAGAGACTTGCCACATGTTCAGACCTGTCATTCTGCTTTTAATTGGCTGCTGACTGGAAGGAATGAGAGCTGATATTTTAACAGGACCCCTGAATTATTCTGTGTTGTGGCACAGCCTTTTTTTCTGATCTTGGAGATTGCAGATGTACACCTTTTCATGCAGATCACCCCTAAATAATTCTGAATGTTCGACCATAGTTAAAATAAATATTTACTGTGCCCTTTCCAAACTGTTTTCTACCAACAGAAGTATTGCATGCTTTACTATGCCATTTGTGTGACACCGAGTCTACAACAAGGTAAGAATATAGAGGAAAACATAAGAATGCATTAAAATAATTTTAAATTTTATATGTGAACCATGCATACAAGAGACTGAAATGAAGGACAGGGTGGTGGTATTTTAAAAGAAATAATTCCTCTGTAGCTGTATCCTTAATAGAACTGGGCACTATCCTGAGACCATGTCAACCCCAGAAGGAAAGCATGTCTGTTTTAAAGTAAGACTATTCTGCGGGCACGTCCACATACTGTGCTGTGTGTTTGTGCCCTGGAGTGTGTTCCTATCTGTGTTGAACTTTACTGTTTGTATGCTATTGCTTTTCTGAAAACATCTCGCTTTCCTAGTAGGCACAAAGCCAAAGCAGCATGCTTCAATATGAAATCCTTGGTTATCAGTTGGCTCAGCTTTAACTCTGTCAGATTTCAATGAAGAAAACTCTGGCTTTTTCAATGTGAAGTTGTGTATCTTCCTAGACTCCCTTAAAAACTCAAACCAAGATGAAAATAAGGAAGAAGGCTAAGTATAAAGCTGCTCACCACGCTTTTTAAAAAATTATATTTAGAGTCCTGTCAGGGCCCTGTAATATCCTTGTGGGATTTTCACTTTAATAGAACATGTTTTGAAAGAGTAGCCATGGCTACAGAAGAAAATTGACTCCTCACTTGCTCTGGCTACTCTGGATAGGCAACATGATAAAGTTCAATAGTTAATCAAGCTATTAAAAAAATAGAATCTTAATGAAGAATTCATACAATCCAAATATATATTGTGTTGAAATAACTGTTTTAGCATTACAGTGAATATGGTTAACTGACAGTGGTGTTTAATATGAGTAAAAGAAAATTAGTAGCATAGTTATTATAGGGAGAGTTGGCAAAAACCTTCTGAGATTAGTACAGGAGTTAAAATATTTTTGCATTTGATGGGAAGGACTTTAGTATGTTTTTCTTCCCGTGGTAAAATTGCATTAAATGTTCAACAAATTAATTGCCATCAAAGGAGAAAGGAGATCTACTCATGTATGCATTTAGTTTGTTATACTATAATCTCTGAAAGATGATGTGTAACTCTCTCTACAAAATATTCTTGTGCTGCTTTATGACAATGTCCCTAAAATTAAGATCATGTAGCTAGAAATAGCAGGTTGTATTTTTCATTCTTTCAAATTGCTGCATGTAAATTTGGCAGCCATGTGAGCAGCATACTTAACTCCTCCTGTGTTATGTGAGATCACTTGTGAAATTAAGACCTTGTGTTTTGCTTTGCTATTGGTAACTCAAATAGAAATATCTTAATAAAGTGCCTTGAATCCTGTTGAATGTTCTTTTTTAATTTTGGGTTGCAGATTGTGTACTCAATTCTGTAAAAAAATTTTTGCTTATTTAGTTTTTTGGCTGCCCAGTGCTGCTGAAATCAAAGTCTTGCTGTGGATGCACATGGTATTTTAGGATATTTTTAGGTAAAACAAGAAAAGAAAACAGCAATCAATTTTGATGTGATCACTTGTGAACTTCCTGAATTTTTATCTTCTCATTTCTTATCAAAGGTAAAATCCATTGTTTACCTTCAGTATTGAGCCCTGCCTGCTTTGGAAAAAGCTCATTTGACTCCTCAGTGGTGGAGGCAACAGCGAGGGAATTGTATGTTCTTGCCAGACAATCAGTTAAATGGACAGGAGGTTGGATGTGCCCTAGTTTTTGCTTGTAGTAAACAAAGTAATGAGCTTGTAACTTACAACTTCTTGTCTTCTGATACCTTACATGGGTTTTTGCTGTTGCTGTGTGAAGAAGATAAGCTGTATTTGGTCCTATGACAGGAGGAGTGCATAGTGCCATCCAAGCTGTACCCTAATGAAGCCATCATTTCCCATCCAAGTAAATCTCTCTTTGCAGCATCTAGTCCTTCCTTGCTGCTCCCTCTCCTTTTGTAAAAATAGTAGGGGTTGTATTTAACCTGGGTGGAAGTGCTATGTATTGATACAAATCAGAGTTAAAAGAGGAGACTGCAATGGTTCCAAATACAATGGTTCTACATCTCCAGATTAGATTTTTGAGGCCTCTGAAAAGGGTGTTGAATGTATCAAGGTATATGGCAGATGTAATAATGCAAAACCCTTTTTGCATGAACAAACTGCTTGAATATATCTCCTAGAAACCAAGTTGACACAATTTTTTCTCTTCCTCTCTCTGCTTCTAAACAGTGCAAGAAATGCACAAAAACAATGTCCTGATGCCCCCCTTCTCCACACAGGATGCAGTTATTGCTTTATTTGCTGCTAGGAAAGGTGAGGAATTCCAGAAAAACTTAAGCCAGGTGCTACTTGCTTTTTCCTTCGGTTTTATCTTCTGCTAAGTATTTACCTCAGCAGCTTGGAAAGTTGGCCTTGCTCCCCTTTGTGCAGAGGAGAGAGGTGTGGTTCCCTTTCATTCTCCCCATACTCCAATTTAACTGCAGCTCTTAGCTCAGAGCACGAAGTACAATTAAAATTTTTTACTTATGCTGAAGTGTACTAAGACTTATACTAAATAGATTTTTAAATATCTAACATATATTTGACTATGTTGAAAACCTTTTAATTTAACTTTTAAACTTAACGTTTGGCTGTACATGTATGAGTACAGACTTATACGTATAAGTACATAAGTCTTATTTATTGCATCAGACTTATATGTGCATGGATAGATATTTTTCAAATTTCCATAGGTCCTTGGATAGAAATCTGTTTTCTGCAGATCTTAGAAAGCTGTATATTTAACTGGTAAAAATACATAGTATTTTTAAATATTCATGAAAAAGCATGGATCAGCAGAGTCTTAAGCAAAAATGTGACTTTTAGTAGGTTTACTGGGTTGGAGTAAGTCTATTCTTAGATGTTTGAATGATGTATTTCAGATTGTCATGCAAGAAGGCAATTACATATCTGGTCAGAAGACTTAGCCAGCTACAAAACTCAAAAGTTACTCTTTTGAAGATGCTCTATACACTTACTTGATTTTCTTTACACTTGTAGAGAGATCTTAGCTATTTTTTTTGCTATCTTTTAACAAAATATTGCACTGCATCCCATCAAACTATTGCACTGACAGTTCTCTCTTCTGCTTAAAAAAAAAACTCAGTTTTCATCCATTCATCAGTTTCTTCAATTTCATGAATTGATCTCTGCACCTGAGAGCTGAAGTGAGGGCTGATTTAGGGCTGTATGTCCATCCTGCATGGATATCTCCAGTGCCTGGAGCTGCAATGAGTTGAGGAAGAGGGAGATAATAGGCTGCTGGCAGGACTGGGGCTGCTCTAGGTGGGAGATTCTGCATAGGATTCGGCAGCAGCCAGCGCAGATTAGAGCTGGGTCTGGCTGTCAGCTTGCGAACAGATAGGTAAAAAGGGCTGATTTTGCGCGTGCTGTCAGCATTTATCATGATGAATTCAGTACATTGCTTGAAGGAATGTAATTTCTTAGGAAGGAAGCAATATATGTTTATACCAGTAAAATCACTAACCAACAGTTTTTTACCCTTGGGGCTTTATACAGATGATGGTTGGCTATGGATTTGGGCACAGGCTAGAGGATAGGCATGCTTGATGCACAAAATTACCTTTCCTGTACTTGTAACTCTTGTTACAAGTGTTCAACACATGCTGAACTGCTGGCACAGTGCAAACAGAAGTGTCTGAAACAGGACAGACAAACACCTCTCGAGATGACCAACAATTATACATTTCTTCCAATTGCGCCTCTGAATAAGATAGATGTGTGCAGAGGGTCTAATTTATTTAATCTCTACGTATTTTGAACAGAGCACTCAAGCACCATGAGGTGAGCTCATGTAAATATAATTTGGCAGACAGTAGCAGGGGTTATTATGCAACCACAATACATATGAGACCAAGTGAAAGACAGCAATAAGCAGTTTGTGCTGCTGCTGCTGCTGGCACGTTTTACTGCAGTTGAATTCTGCACGTCAGACCTGAAAAGCATTTCTGAAATTATCACTGCACACAGTTCATCTTCAGTGAAGCTGTAGAAGAAAGAAATATTTCCATTCTCATTCTCAGAAAATAGTGCAGCATATTTAGATTTTTTTTCTTCTTCTTAAAGTTTCTTTTTTTTTAGATTTTTTTTTTTTTTTTTTTAGAAAGGAACTTACTGAAGGCATGGCTGAGGAGATTTTTTAGTTTCTGATATTATTTTTAATTAACTGACATATTCCTTTTGTCTGTGTTTATGAGGGATACTTTCCTTCTGCATCTCTGAAGATAGCTATGAGATAACATGAGAGTCTTACTACATTACTGTGAGTAGGAGTTTGCATGTTTTGCCAAGTCCAAGGTAAACTGAAATCAGCTGTGGTAGCTAATAGAGAGGAATGTGTACATAAACTATAAAAGGGTTTGTTCTGAAGGTTGCCATATTACAAGTTTGTCCTGTGACTTAGATCAGCATATAACACATCCTGTAACTTTTGATCAGCATGTATAGGAGTGCATTTCATTTAAGAAAATAACTTGTCTTTAACTGTCTTTGGAGATCTTCCAAACCCGCTTGACGCAGCCCTGTGCCACGTGCTCTAGGTGACCCTGCGTGAGCAGTGGGGTTGGACTAGATGACCTCTGAGGTCCCTTCCAACCTTAAGCTTTCTATGAACTGAACTTATGCTGCATCTTCCTATCTGTTCTTGACAAGGCATATTTTGGTATGTATCTGAAGTTAGCTCAATTTCACTCACAGAGACTCAAACAAAAGTTTCTAGATGTCAGATCTATTAGTTATGACATCTACTAAAGTTGTGATTAAAGGGCAGTGTTTTAATTGTAGACTGTGTCTTCATTGTAGTTAAGACCGAAGTACCTTCAAAGGATGTTAAGCTACCACAGGCAGCCTTAAAGGAAAGATATCCTGTCCTGCAGGGTTAGTTGTTCTGTGGTGTCAATTGGACTGGCTCTGATTGCTTTACAGGTGCACTGGGAAATGTTTCACTGAAATTAAACTGTAGGTGAGTCTATAAAGTGAATGGCTCTGTGTAGTACAGGGAAGAAAGAAGGATTTACATTGGAAATTAGAAGTCTGAACACAACTCAAACTAACATGGAGAGAGAGATGAGGTTCTGGTTAATAACACATTAAAGGACTGGTAACAGAAGCTTGGGTTCAATGCCATGTTCACCACTAAACTTCCATCATCTTTGGCAAAACATTTCACATCCTGCCTGCTTTATACCTCAGTGTTTGAGGTGTTTATACGTCAGATGGTTAGGAGGAGGAACAAATTTCTAAAGCATGTTGAAAGTGAATTGTCATTTATGCCTATATTATTTTGTTGTTAGAAGTAAAAGTAAAAAACTCTATGGGTCATTTCTGAAGGCCACAGCAGTATCTGGGAGATTATTTTATCACAGAAATGTCAGCGATTAAGCAATGTGTGGAGATAAGAGCTTACAAGAACTGAAACGAGAGATTGGTACTGCCAGTGTTTCAAACAGAACTTCTTTCACATGATATACAGTTTTTCACTCAAGTGTTTTTATTTTAATAAAGAAAAGATGTAATGAAAGCAGCTTATGCAGGCAGTTACCTGGAGAGGCAGAAATCTCAGTCTGTGCATATAATCTAACCCTCTTTTTGCCTCTAATCAATTGTAATGGAGCAGATGCAGCTCAGTACTTCTTTCTCCTTCTAGAAAAAAAAAAAAAAAACTTTCCTGGAAGCATGTAAGTGCTTAAATATTTCTTATAACAAAATTTAAGAGTTGACTGCAAAGACAGCACTGAATTTTCAAGTTGCCACGCTTATTGGCAATATTGTTTGAATATAAGCAAAATATTTTGAAAAACAGTAATATAAGTATGTAATAAAAAGGGACAGAACAAATTTTGATCTAAAGTGCTGTCAAGCAGCAGAATAGATTTACTGTTATGCAATATACGAAGAAATAGTTTCCAATTTAAAGAAAA
The DNA here is from genome assembly GCA_013398315.1 of Nothoprocta pentlandii. Lineage (NCBI taxonomy): Eukaryota > Metazoa > Chordata > Aves > Tinamiformes > Tinamidae > Nothoprocta > Nothoprocta pentlandii. Next base: position 437,840 of record VZSG01000515.1, on the reverse strand, counting down.
CTTCCCTTTGAATTGCATAAGTATATTAGAAAGATATCGCTGTAAGATGTATTCTTGAGAGAGCAGACTTCAACAATTTGCATGCATATGTGTGACTCAAAAAAAGTGGATTTAAGGGACCACACAATTGCATATAGTAGGGAGGGCTGACTTTTCCATTTGAGCTGGTTGTTTGATTTTTTTGTTTATTTTTATTTTTTTTTTGTGAGAAAAGATAGTTGCCTGCAGAAAGATCTCACTCCTTGTTATTTTTAGGTCATGGAATAGAAGGGGAAGGTTCCCTTCTCTGAGTGCCATTTCCTGCAACAAGGAGACAGGATTGATACGGACTGTTTAGAGAAGGATACTACTACCAAAGCAAATTGAAGGTGACTGAAAAAAGGAAATAGTATTGTTTTACCTTGGAAGAAGAAAATAATAAAGGCAATATAGAAAAAAAGCAGACAACTTGTATTTGCATCTCAAGGAAGAGAGGTGGGAACTGTTTTAATGAACACTACTATCATGTTTAACACTTTCCCCTCAGTTTAAAACAGTCTGTCTGATGAATAAGTTAACGTTCAGGAATTGCCCTTAATGTGTCAAACTGGGTAAACTATTTTGATAGGCAGAGGAGCAGAAGTATTTGCAAATTTTTGTCCCGAACACTGAGCATGAATGTGCAGAGGAACAGGGGAGTGCAAGGAGCAGAGCTGTTCCTGCAGCTCTCTGATGACCTTTGGGTTGTGAACTGGACCATCTTGGAAACCTTTCACCTCCTCCCTTCCCTTCCTGACCCAAACAGCTATGCACCAATAAGGTGACACTCTCTTCCTAGATTCTGCCACGGGTTTGCTCTGAGGTCTCAATCTCTTCAGTACTTTTATGCCTCATTTTTGAAGTACAGGATTAACACCTGAAACTCCTGATGAAAGTAGCCAGATTTTTGCGAATTTCAGTCCTTGTATTTGTTTTATGATCTACTGGGTGTGTTTTTCTCACTTGGAATTACAAGTTTACTTGTCTCCTTCCCAGAGTGTGGACTGAATCAGTCAGGGACATATATCCTTCAGATGCCTTAACAGTAGTATATCCATTGCTGTCCCTGCCTAAATCATGCTATATATGTTTTTTTGGGAAGGACTACATTGCTGATAAGCTTTTTTGTAGCACTGGGTAAAAACATTATATGGAAAACACTTTTTTTTTTTTTTATAAAAGAACAAGAGAGAATCTTTTCTTTGTATATATGGGTGTTTTAATGCATTTGTCAACTCTTTAGCATGGCTGAAATGAAAAAGACAAAAGCCAAAGAACTGACAGTACATCCCCTTTTCTGGACATATCACCTTGATGAAAATTTCAGTTAAAATTCTGCATATTGGCTTTTTTATCCAACTTTATTCTGGTGCCTTGTCCTCCCAGCTGACATGTGTGTGGACAGGCTGCATTTGCTGAGGAGGTGCAGTTTTGCCATGAAACTGGTTAGCTGCTCTGACCTCCCTCTGCCTGCACAAGATGAAATATTTCAGCACTGTTAGGGAGTTTGCCAGGCAGAGATGCCCTGAGAAAACCATAACTGTTGGCAACTTTTAAGACTGACAGCGATTCAAAGTTGTTCAAATATAATGATGTCCTGGATTGGTCCTGCAGACTTTCTATTCTTGGGTAATCAAGTACAGCTCAGATGGCTTTTCCTTATCTGCCCTTCATTATATATGGTATGAAGCAGTGAAGTTCATTAGGCAACGCTAGCTTCAGTTAGATTATCCTTCCATGAGAGATGGTCTAGTAAAGGCAATTTAAAACAGATAAATGTGTCTACTTTTTTGTGTGTAGGGAATTCTTTTTGCAACAGCCATACTGTGACCATCTTTGTAGCACAGAAACCTGATAGTAAGAGAAGTTGGCAGCATGGCTTTTGAACTTAGCAGCTGTACATAATTTTGTGAACATGAGCTTTTGGCACATTTGCAATTCTTGCAACATTTATCTGAACAGTGGCATTTAACATTTAACAAGGAATTGAGAATATATTCTTGATTGCATGAAAAGCACAGAATGTCAGATAACCTAGGGATAACCTGGGATGAAAAAATATGTACAACTCTCATTTTTGTCCATTACATAACACCTTTTATGAGTATTTTTTCTTCTTACTTTTTGGGAGTGGTTTGGTAGAACATCTTCTTTTGCATATTTTGTCGGTTTGTTTTACAGGACTATTCTGCTTATTTGTTGTAAAACCTCTAGGATGTCCATGCAGAAGACTGAATTAGTATAATAGCCTGAATTACAGATTGGATGAGACTTAAATTAATCTTACAGAAATTCTTATTTCTTAAAAACACTGAGATGTGTACTTATAACTTTGAGAAGGATAGATACTAGATTTAGAGAACTTAGTCATTGTAAACTCATTTTACATATTGTGTAGATTGAGTAGAAGGTCATTCTAAAAATGTTTATTCTGTTTTCTGAGAACTGCCGCTTTCTTAACTTGACAGTTGTTTTCCAAATCATTAAAGAATCAGTGAGAGAAATTTGAAGGAGTCTTTCAAAGCTAGGAACATAGCCTACATTTTTTCAAGGACATGTTTAAGAGCTGAAGCTTTACCGTATGTTCTTGGTAGAAATTGCTTAGAAATCAGAGATCATTAGATTTGGGCATTCTGAGGGTTCTTCAATACGGGGATAGGGAGAGATTGAAATTGTTGGGCTATAGTTTAAAAGCATCTCAGCTGATTTCATGTCACTGAGGAGAGCAGCAAGGATTATGTTCATATCAAGGTTAGTTTTTCAAAGAAAAGAGAGCAGGAGTCCACAGAGGCTCAGAGAGCAAGTGGTGGGAACCTTCCTTTTCCAGTTGTGTCTCGGCAGTTCAGATGAGCATGTAATTGATCTTACTGTGGTCAACAATACATAGAAAATTTCCTTTAACCTTCTCATAGGTGAGCTGAAGGAATATGTCTTTAATCTATTGAAAATAATGTGTAAAAGAGGAAGTCATTGTAAAACTTCTAAAATTGAGGGTTTCCAGTGTATGGCTTTTTGTTACTGGATGTAAGAATTAAAGTGGTTGAGTTATATTAGAAGGAAGAATGCACTTTTCATTAGAATAGTCTGGTTATAATGATTAACTATACAATTATTATTTTTAAATGGTTGGTATATTAATTATTAACTGTAGTAGTAAATTACTTAACAAAACCAAAATTGCATTGTTTTCTTGTTTAAGCGTTGTGAGAACAAAGAAAGCAAAGGAAACAAAGCAGTTACGTCATAAAATTTCTTCACTGGAGTGTGAAGTCATACTGCTCTGAAAGTATTTCGTTAGATGTAGTGTTGCCTTTATGCTATACCATGATTTTTGTTTTACCTCTACCAATTATGGGACCTAGAGAAGTTGTCCTTGGAGAAGCATACTTTAGGAAGGAGTGTTCTTGGTAATGTGAGAAAGGAGAAAGTCCAGAGGAAGGTATGGAAGGGAATAGAGCCAGAGTCTGGATTTTCAGTTAAGACATCCCTCTGGGAGTAGTCACAGGAATCTCACTAGGGATGTTTTGAAAAGTAATATGTAACAACACACGGGAAGGGGTACAGAGGAAAGTATGGACAGAAGCAGTTAATCAGGAACCTGACCAGAACTTCATTATGATAAAGGCAATATAATCACAAAAGTAGTGCAATTTAATCTTTTGGGACAGGTATTTCCCTTTTCAACTGGAATGTGCCAAACCTTGATTTGTCCTCTTGCAGCTTTTAGCCTTGGACTGATGGCATTTTCTGTTGGCAAATGGTATCTTTCTCATGTTTTTATCTTTTCTCCCTTCCTTGTCGTTCTAGCAAATATGGTAGCAGTAGCCCCCACAATGGTCTGCTGCTCTTCTTGATAGCAAAGTTTGATGAAAAGATTTAATGAAATTAGTTGTCCATAAACATTGATAATAGAAACATTACTTGGTTCCTTGAGAACCTTGATGATCTTATGCTAGTTATCTCTAGAGTCCATGGAGAATTATTTACATACTTTCCTGATGCAGATATTTGCTGCTTCCACCCTTTTTTCCCTCTCCCACATTCCTCTGAAGCCCTGGACATTTGCCATGGCTCAAAGGATGCTGAGCTGCATGTGCAAGTGTTCCCATTTACTTGGGAGAGTCCCCTTGTGCTCGTCTGTGGCATCTTACTCACTGTTAAACTACTTGCCAAATTTTTAGGTCAGGAAGATGGTGACTTGCAAGTTTCCTTTAGCAGATTCACTGTTGCAGGGGTACTAGTGATTATGTCATTTCTCCTTTCCTTCTTTCCTCATGAAGTGCACTGTTTTGTTACCTCAGGTCTTTTGTACAGAAACAAAACAAAACAAAAACAGTGTCATTTTGCTTGCATGTGTGTGGTAAACACACTATTGAGCTTTGTGAAGCAGGCATCTATTATGTGAAATTAGTGACCTAGGTGATTCTACTGAGCCCAGTTTTTATTGCCCTACACAAAAGACGCCCTCAAGTGTCAGAGTTTCTTCTCTCTTTCTTCCAGGCAATTACTTTTATAAATATTTAGTTACAAGTTTTTGTACTTTCTTTTGTCATGGGCTCTACAAATTGCCTATGGCTATTAATATGGTAGTAATGTTTCACATTATGCCTAACCCTATTAATCAGTCTTTTCATTATTTTTATTTAGATAATTAGATTTCTGTTCTCAATTGACGTATTTTTTCCCACTAGAAGCAAACATGAAAAAATGTATATATGCCAAAAAGTAATCTTCTCTGAATCTCTTGAGTAAAACTTTTGTTTTCTTATCAAAGCCAGTTTCCAGTGCACAAATTTATATATTTTTTAAAAAATCCCCTTCATCAGGAAATCTCATGGTCACATTTAAAGATTTTAGTGTTTTCTGGCTAAGATAGGAGATAGAAAATAGGAAATAGCTTAAAAACAGTTTGATTCTTGATGTAAGTTAATTGACACTGAAGAACTAGAAGCCACATTTATCCATCCGTTATTCAAGTATTCAAGTGTGAATACACTAGTATTTGAAGGCCATGATGAATAGATAATGAATAGGACAATGTCTCTATTGAGTTAAAACCTCAAACCTCAAATTTTGTAATACTGCCATTATTTTCTCTCCTTACATTTTTCCCATTCTTACCATCCCCACCCTCATCATAAATCCTGCACACACACATACACACACACACACACACACACACACACACACACACACACACACACACCATTTCACAATAACCATTTCACAGATGTTAGAGAAGGCTTTAAAAGCTTTTGACATCTACTGTTTTCAAAAAAAAAGAAAAAAAAAGGAAAAGAAAAAGCCGGCTTTAGAGACCTGAAAGTTAAAAGATCACATCACAGTTTGTCTATCTTTGGAGATTTATGTCTAGAAGATGAAAAGAATCCATGTTGTGAAAAAGAATTACTGGCTTGTATACAATATCAAAAGAAGCAGAGAGGAAGTCAGCTTGTATATATATGAAAGGAGCAAAGAGCAAAATCTGAGAGTGGGGTGCAGGTACAACGGAGCACTGCAGAAGTGAAATGTAAGCAGTGAAAAAAAGAGCAACAGAAAATGTGAGAAAATAAAAGAGATAAAGTGAATGTGTGAGTGGTTCTGTTTATTGCTTTTGCTTTTTTGAGGAAAAATACACTGGTCAAAACTTACCATCCCTTTGTAGATGATGGACGATGTAACTTGGACTAAACACACCAATGTTGTAATTTTTTTTCTCACCTTCTGCTTTATCTAGATGAGTATTTAACTTGAAGGATTTCCATGTATTTCTGTGTAGCAAATTGTGGTGAATATTAACTATGCATTAGCTATGCAATATACCAATATACCAATATCAATACAAAACCTAGTATTGCCTACCCCTATATAAAATATAACTTTTGAATCCAGTAAAAGCAGTGGATTGTACAGGAAGGTTAATGAGGAACCTGCTAGAATCCTCAAAGGGAAGTGGCAATCTCACTAACCTTGGTAATATCAAAATCTTCTTGCATCTGAGGGCTGTGGGATACATCCCAGGCAACATGTTGAGCTGAGTTTACAGATGAGAGGGTGCAGGTGAATACTCAGGGGTTCTGCCCTGGGATGGCACTGGGCTGGATGGTCCTGCTGGATTCTAGGTGGATCTTCACCACTTCTTCATCCTAGCTCCGTTCCCACTGCCAAGGAATTTGGATTACCGTCCTCCAGGTTAATGGAGGTGCTCAGCAGCTTGGAGCTGTCCCTAGAGCTGCTCAGAAGATATATGTCCCAAAATTGCGTACCTGTGATTATGTACTTGTTGATTATGTACTTATTAAATATGGATGTGTATTAAGAAATTCTACAATATCATTTGTGCAGTGGCATGTATCAGCAGGATATAAATTTAACTGCGAAAGGATAAATTTGATAGAAGTAATGAAGCACACATTCCAGAAGGTGGGCAATTAGCCAAAGATGCATATTTTGACTCTGCAAAGTATGTAATGCCATTTTAAGTAGGTGGGAAAACAGAAAAGCAGGTTTACACATGTTACTTTGACTTGGGACCCATCCTGCCATATATGGAGAATACTGTTTAGATAAAATAGCCTAGAAGATAATAATACTGAGTAAGATCATCACTTCATTCAACTGTGACTTTTGTATTCAGTGCTGCAGCACTTTTATTATTTTTAGCTGACACTATGCTGTGTAGATTGAATAGTATAGAAGAGACGTAGAGTGAAGGTAACCCCTATATGAATTACTTTTTCTTGAATGCTTTGAGTATGTGCGGTTTTATTTTTCTGCAAAGGGATCTTCTATTTATTGAAATACTGTATGAACTACGAACAACAACCATTAGTCTTTGCTTTTTTAGTCATTGACTGAGGCAGCATACCAGTGCTACCATGCATGTTATGGCGAGTATGTACAGCTTCTGAGCAGTATGTACTGTATGTTCTGTGATGTGATTTCATACAGATGTATTTTTCAAAAAAAAAAAAAATCTGTGAATCCCTCATATTTAAAGCAATATGCATGTATATTTATATAAGAATATGCTTTTCTATGCTTATGTGTATATATGTGTATGATACGTATATTTGAAAGGCAGATAAGGATGAAGTGAATCTTAAGAATCACACATTTACATATCCTATGTGCACATTTAGAGAGAACTGCTCCTTTTATGTTCTTTTTTTTTTTTCTGTCAAAAATAACTTGATAATAATGCCCCTGCATTAGTGGGATTAGGAGAAGTGAAGCCCACCTTGAGTTGATTCTGGCAAGAGATGTGAAAGGCAGTGGAAGGAAGCAGCAGCACAGGGAAGGCTAGGGAATGTATGAGTCCTGCTAAATGGGGAGGGCTTGGTGACAAGGAACACAGAGGATGCAAGGGTACTGAAAGCCTTCTTCACCTCAGTGCCTGTAAGACTGCTCCTCGTGAGTTGGGACTGCTACTTAGCCCTTGAGATAAGAGGGAAGGTCTACATTGGGAAGACTTACCCTTAGTTAAGGAGGATCAAGGTAGAGAACACTTAAACAAATGGGACATACACAAGTCTGTGCAACCTGGTAGGATGCACTTGTGAGTGTTGAGGGAGCTGTGCACTGTCACTGAGAAGGCACTTTCTATTATCTTCAGAAGGTCATTGTGATCGAGGGATGTTCCTGAGGTCTGTGAGAGAGAAATGTGACCCTTATCTTCAAGAATGGCAGGAAGGAGGGTTTGGGAAACTGCAGACCTGTCAACCTCATCTTGATCCATGGGAAGGTGATGTTTTTCAATACTTCCTTCAGATGTATAAAAGACAGGAGAGTGATTGTGAGAGTTCAGTCTGTACTCATAAAGGAGTAAACCAGTCTTACCCTGATCAAACAACCTCACTACTTTTGGCACTGTCTTCCATAACATCCTCATACACTTCATACACAGGCTGATGAAGTTCAAGCTAGATAAGTGAACAGTGAGGTAGACTGAAAACCGTCTAAACTGCTGAGCTGGTGTCAGAGAGTTGTGATTAGTGGAATGAAGCCCAGATGGAGGCCATTTCTTTGTAAATGTTGTACCCCAGAGTGTTGATATCAGGACAGATATGGTTTAACACCTTCACTGATGACCTGCATGATAGGGTAGAGTGCACTTTCAGCATATTTTTAGACAATACTAATATGATAGCAGCTGATAATGCTAGAGTGTTGTGCTGTCAGGGGAACCTCAACAGACTGGAGAAATGGACATAAAGAAGCCTCATGAACTCATGAAGTTTAGCAAAGCCAAACGCAGATTCTTGCACTAGAGAGGGATAACTACATGCACTAGTACAGGTTGGGGGCTAACCTGCTGTTAGAGCAACTCTATAAAGATAGACCTTGAGGTCCTGGTGGACAACAAACTGAACAAGAGAGAGCAGTGCGCCCTTGTGACAGTGCCAGTAGTATCCTGGAAAGAACAATGTAAAGAAAGTCAATAGAGGTGATTCTTTCGCTCTGATCACTATTTGTGAGATCATATCTGGAGTCCTGGATCTAGTTCTGAACATCCCAGTGCGAGAGAGATATGGAGCTACTGGAACAAGTCCAACAGAAGACCACTAAGGAGATGAAATGACTAGAACATCTGTTAAGGGAGGAGAGGCTGATAGAACTCAAGAGTGTTTAGCCTGGAGAAGGCTCAGTGGATTTATCTTATCTAAATGTATAAATATCTGATAGGAGGGTGTACAGAGAACAGAGTCAAACACTTTTCAGCGGTGCCTGGTGACAGGGTAAAAGTCATAAGTCATAAATAAACATAAGAATTTAATATTTATTTATTTATTTACTTACCATGAAAATGGTTGAACACTAGAATAGGCTACCAGAGAGTCTCCATATTTGATGATATTCAAACCTCAGCTGTGATGGTCCAGGACAGCCTGCTCTAGCTGACCCAGCTTGAGCAAAGGATTGGAGCAGGTGATCTTCAGTTTATTCAAGTTTATTTCTTATTTGAAAACATGTAAGTAATTCTTTTGTTTTCCATATAGCAGCAACAATACGTGATTCTGATATTTTCTTCTTTGGAGCATTAAAGGATCAGTCTATAATGAGATACATCAGGCCCATTTTATTTTTGTCTATCTTTTCAAAATGAAAAGGGTGTTAAAGTAATTAAAGTCTTGCAGCATGAGATTTTTCTGGATTTGTTCTAGACTGCTTATTTTGAAGAATTTTAAATAGTTCCTAATCCTCAAATGAACTAAATATAAATTACTAAATCTAAAATAGAAAGTGTTACTATCATGGAGATAAGTCAGTCATAGAACTGGTTGGAGGACTTGTGGGTAGAGCTGGGGAAAGAAGAAATAGTGGTTAAAACTGCCAGAGAAAAATTGAAAAACACTTTCTAACTCAATATAAGAAGTGAGAGGGGCATAATGATGTCAAAAGACCTCATGTAAATACTTTCCACATATTTGTGGAGAGTTTGGTGAACCATGAGATAGTCTGATGAGGAATGCCCTTGGTTTAAATAGAATAGTGTAGAAGAGCTATTTTAATATCTTAAAGTTGTGTTCAGGTCTGTCTCATGACAGAGACAAATAGAAGTCTTTTCAATGAGATCTTCTCCATTGCTTTTCCAATGCAAGCAAATGATAATTCATTTGTAGGTTGGCGTAAAGATACACTACAATGGATTTGTTCAAGCACCAGGTGTGAAAGCAGTACCCTATTTGACTTTTCCTTTGACAGATGACTGGAATTGAAGACTTTTCTGGGGCAAACATTACCTCATAACATACTTGGCACCAGAAAAGTTGGAAAGATTTTAAAAGAAAATAGGGATGTGTTAAAATATGAAAAGGAATGACTAATTCAATATTGTTTGCTCCATGCCAAACTCATACTTGTCCAGTAGTGTATCTTAATTTACAGTTTGTGTGTGGAAACAGATGATGTTTGCAGGGTAAGGTATGTCTGGATATCTCTGATGAGTCAAACAATTTATTTATATGTGATGATTGGTTATGTGATGATGTGATAAGATTATATGTGATGATAGTCTTACTTATACTTTAGAGAGGTTAACAGGTGGACATGCTATTCTTTTGCGTACCTGCATACTAGCAGATCTTTTCCTGTTTTCTTAGGCTTAATTACCCAGTGAGCTACTATTAAAATATTTTTTTGTAACAACACCTGGCAAGAAGGGGGTCTATCAGTTACAGGATCCCTGGTCAGTTATTCTACCCAGCAATCTGCTTTTAATTTTCGCACTAGCATTTCTGGTTTTGCTTTTCAGCCGTTGGGAGCTTTATGGACCAGTTTTCCTTTTCCTCTCTGAAACAAATGTCAGCAAAGTCAAGATCCATAAACTCACTATTGAAAAGTGAAAACAAAGTGCTGACTCAGCCACAGGGATTTGGAACCAGGTTGCTCCCATAACAGGTTTAGATACAAATAACCGCCCTGATAGTTGGGAGGGTCCTGTAAGTTTACCTTTTATTGGTATTTCCATATGGGCATCTGGCATTGTGCTTTTGCATTACATGAGCTGCACAAATTGTACTGGGCCACTGAATGGTTACTCTTGTTGAGCTTGTTCAGTTATCTTTGAACCAGAATACTCCACCTTAATCATTACATCCCTCTTGTCTGAAATGTGTCAGTGTTCCTTTCGGGAATCATGGTGAAGTAACTGAGCTGGCAAGTGAGTGTTTTATGGCTTGTGCTTTATTTCTGCAGATTACATTCTGAAGGTGAAATCAGAACTATTCTTTAAATATAGAGAATTTTATTTCTGAATTAGGTAGGATTGGCTCCCTTGAAAACGTGCCATGTGCATCCATTTACATCATCTCTGCAGTGAGAAATAAATCTAACAAACAAAACAGGTTTCATTAGATTTAGCTTTATAAATTTGCCTCAATAGGCAGTTAGCTAGTTAACATATGGATAGTACAACAGATGATCCCAGTGTGATTATGCTGTAAGGCACATGAGGAATTTTGCTGATGTGATCAATCACAAGAACATTTGCTCTAGGGCCATGTGCTATTATTTATAATATATACTGTTTATATTTTATAAAACTCCCTTATCACTCCTTATTTCATGAAATCAGTTTATTGAAAGAGCAAAAAAAAAAAAAAAAAAAAAAAAACCTGTAATATCTGACTTCACTTGCCAGAAGTGATGAAATTGATTTTTAATGTACGTTAATGATTTAATTTTCCTCATCAACAAAATCTCAATGACAGGGTATTACAACTCTGAGACCTCAGTGAAAGGGCATTGTCAGTTTATAGAAAAATAGGCTCCCTCCTTAAATTAATCAATACAATCTTATGTCTTATGGTGTATAAAGTAAACACAAATACTATTTTCCTCTATTTAGAGTAATGAGGGTCTTCATGGGCAGTGTATGGACATCTTAGATTTCAGTGTTTTATCTCTGTACAATGGATTTTCTCTGTTCAGAGGGATATTTCACTCTTACTTAAAGATTAACGCAGATAACCTGGGAGATCTTGTCAGTTAAACAACATAGCTTTTGTTTACATGTTCTCCCTACCGCCAAGTTGGTTAGAGATGGCTGCCCAATATATTTGCAATTGTTACCTAGCATTTGTTTGCCAAAAATATTTGAATATAGCCAGTCACATGAAACTTTTTGTTCTGGGCCTTTTTCACATCCTAAACAGTTCCCCAGCCTCCTGGTGAGAAAAGGAGGAAGGAGAGCATCCCTTGCACAGTAAGCAGTGAGATGTGAAGGAGACATGGCATTGGCGACAGGTTTGACCCTGCCCCTCTTAAGTATCCCATGTAATCTTGTGCTGATAACTGACTAAGTCTTGAACATGTCAGTGTTGAGGAAGGAAACTGTTTCCTAGAGTATTCCCTAGGATGGAAAGTTCATTCACTCCCCTTAGTTCTTAAGCACAGGATATATATTTTAGCTATCTCTTACCAGTCAAAAGTGAGTGGGTTAATTCCCCGTCTGAGGAATTGTGAACTTTTTTCGGAAAAGGCCTGTTTTTCTCTCTTAAGGTTAGTTTAGGAAGACAGCTTCTCCAGTTTTGCAAATGAATGGCATTATTGATTAAGCTACACATATTGCAGCCCAGTGACAGATTAATACTCTATCTTGATGGTTAGGGTAGTGAGTTGTTTTATAAAAATCACGGAAAAATGAACCTGAGTACTCATTCCGATATGCTTTATCTCAACTTGGGCTTCAATTTTACATAATCATGTTTGTTTGCTGACATAAACCAGGAAAGAAAAAGTTGACTTTGTGACATTTCTGAGATAACTGTTGCGTCACAGCTCTTACCACCACTACATTATATCTTCATAGTTTTTTAAAATTGAAAAGTTCTTACTCCCACTATAGTCACAAACTGGGTTTAAAAAAATAAAAAAAATACTATTTCTTTATTGTGAATAATCCGTCTGTATTAATACTCATTAAGATGGTATTTTTACCTGTTAAAATTACATCAAGATGACTAATGTTTTATATATCTGTCTCAAGAATATAGCTATTTTGCTACTTGACTTTGAGTAACAGTGATATGTTGCATTTAACTTAAAATCTGCTTGATATACCTTGGAAAAGTGGGTAAGCAAAACCAAGAGACGCAGTGCACTTGTTTGTGCACCAAGGACTGCTGAAGCTTGAGAAGTCAGGTCCCCTCAGCTGTGTGTGATTGCCCAGGCACTGCTGATCTAATTGTCAGTACTGATGTATAACCAGAGAAAGATCATCTTCGTGGATTATGGCCAGTAACTCAATGTTATAGGAATGGTTAAAGACAATCTTGATGTTTCAAATTATTCTTTTATTTTTATACTCTTGTAACCACCAATGGGAGATGACTACATAAAGGAGGTTTTCATAACTCAGCATTAAAATCCACCTCATTAAGATTGTCTGGTTGAATTCATCAACCAGGCTCTGTGCAGGCTCTGTTCTAGTTATATTAAAAAAAAAAAAGTACAGAGCTTTCCCTTTTCTTTGCTCTCTGTACATTCTGAACCATTTATTTCAGAAGACAAACCAGTTTTGTGATTATCATCAAGGAACTGACTATATTAGAAGTCAATTTCCTGAGATGGATATCTGTAAAAGAATATATTTGTGTAAAAACGAATATGGATGAAAAGCAAGCATCTTTGTAAGAACAGAGGTATTCAAATATGGATGAAAAATGAAAATCTGTGTTTCAATCTCAAGAGGAAAATAATATTAATTCTCAAGAATTAATTCTTAATTCTTAATTAAAAAGAGAGATCTTTCTTGAGCTCTTGTTGTTTCTTGAGATTTTGTCTCTTGTTTAGCAATAGTTGAAGTGATTTATTGCCTACTGTCACCACAGCATGGATAGTTATACCTGTGTAATTTTATTTTCCCTAATAAAATAATGTTTCCAAGGTCCATGCTATTTTGGACAACTTGATGTATGACTGAATAGGTATACTGAGTTACTAACTAATTCTTTTTAATGTGTAAATTGCTTTTTGTGTTTGAATATATGAAGATATTTTTCTCTTCATTAGCAAGTAAGCTAACTTTGGCAAGAATTGGAGGACAACACAATCTTGATAAAGACAGACCATAAGCAAATTAAGTAACTAGCTTGCCTTTTCAGGGCTTGGCAGAATGCAATGCATTTCAATAATTCTAGCTACTGTTTAGTTCAATGTTTTTGACTCAGGTGCCATTTCTTGAGTGAGGCATTGAGGAGCTAGTTTATGCTTTTCTGAGAGTGTCATTCCATCAGTTTTGTTATTGATTTCATCAGAGCCTGATTAATCTGGGGTAAGTTAATTAAAATTATTCTTCATGGAGCTTGACTGTAGCTGGAGTTTGGGTTTTGCCTTTGAATTTATGGGCAATTATCTCTACCAGGAATGGTAGAGGTGGTTAGGTCAAATCAAGTTTTATAACCTTACATCTTGGGATCCTTTTGGCTACTTTTTGATTACACAACTAACATATGTCATTTTTCATCAAAAAGAATGATTTCCCAGGTGGTGAACAAATTCATTTAATGTAGCTATATCACTGTAGAAAATGAATTTTGAAACTGTTTATGGATGGGAGAAACACTTTGAAATTGTTCTTTGGGGCATATTTAAATACTATTTTGAATTTTGCTTAGCGGTGTAGCAGCCTCTCTGTCTATTTGCCTGATGGGATAAATATTTTTTTACAGAGGTAGCACATCTGACAACAAGAAGCTCACATCATGGGAAAAAATATTGAGACAGAAAAAGGCCTTGATTTAATCACTGATGCAGAATTAAGAATGCACAGTTCACATTAGATCATAATTCAAGGCATGCACTGAAACAAGCACATAGTTGACTGTGAAATAGTTGTATTCAAATAATAGTAAGTGCTGTAAATAAAATTACTTTGTTATAAGACAAAGTGTAAAAATGGATATGAGAACTTAAGAATAAGTTTCTTAAAAATGTGCTTTTTTGGCAAAAACACAAAAAGCAAATGACTCATACTTTTATGCTCAGAGGTGTGAGCATATCAGCATAATCATGCCTTCAGCTTTCTACCAGTAATTAGCTTTTAAGTAAAATATGAATGAAACATCTGTGTAATTCACTGCAAGTGCAAAACAAGGACTGAAAAACAGATCAACTTGCTGTGCTATCCTTTTACTCTTTGACATGATACTTGATTGAAAGTTCATACCACCTGAAGCACAAATTGTTTTTATTATTAAAAAAAAAATTAAAAAATTCTACCTAAAAAGGTCTGTGCTTAGTGTAGCTATTACTTCCATTTTCAGCAAAAGACATGTACAGCCAAAGGTACATATGCCTTTTAAAAAGATCACTGCATTTTTCATTTTCTGACTCATGCTTGTATTGACTTCTGTCTCCTTTGCCATTAGAGACAGCAAGAACGAAGTACAACACATAGTAAACTTTACATGCCACACAAACCAGTGCCTTTTAATTGTTTTTTCAATAATAAAAACAATTTGTGCTTCAGATGGTATGAACTTTCAATCAAGTATCATTTGATTGAATGATAACAATATAGCAATGTAGCTTTACATGGGGGTGTAACCCACACATGAAGAAATCTCACTCTTTCGAAGATGTAAATAGAACTGGGCTACTATTGTAGACTGTGTAACAAACTCTCTTGAAACAAAATTAAGATTGTGTCCTCTACAAACATCAGGATGAGTTAGAATGAGCTTGGGAAGCTCGTAAGACAGTAACTCTGAAATGATTAAAAAATCACAAATATCAAACTTCCATTTTCAGAGGTGAAAATTTTCTAGAAAAAAATTCTACTGGAAATCAATGAGATGCGGGCATATAGGGGTATATAAACATTTTACCAGAATATATTTTGATTAAGGTTGTTAAAGCAAGATGGATAGCACTTGGAATCTTCTATAATCCAAATTTATTTTTCAGTGTAACCTCACTTCTCTTTTTCTTTAGAGAGTTATTATATGTCATCACAACAGAGTCCTTCACAAGCCATCATTTCTTTATATTTTCTTTATACTATGCCCATCATATCTCTTCTGGTTTAATAGCTAATCACAAATTGTATATTGACAATTTTGCCTTTTCTAATATATGGACTTCCATACATGCGGGCAGCTTGTCTAACTTGGAGCTATTGATAGTAAAGTTCCCAGCACATTACTGCATTCCACAAGTGCCATTAAAGAGTGCTGCATGGCACTGAATTTCTTTAGACTGTAGCCCAAACACAAACAGACCTAGAAAACAGGAATATATATATTTGTTAAACATTCTGGCCTGCCAGAAGCAAGCTCCTAATTAATTTCTTTAGGCTGACTGAGCCCCATGGAAGTTTGATCTCTGTCCACACAACGTGAGCACTTTATTTCAATTCTTAAGCTAAATGCCTTGTGTAGTATTCTCAGGCTTTGGAGCTGAGGTGTTCAAAAGGAAAGACATAGTTACTTTACTGCAGTTTGCAGAACAAGTCCCAGATGAGTTATTGTTATTTTGATCTTGTGTGTGTATTTTCCTTTTTATTTTCAGTTGTTCATTTTTATCTAGATATGTCAGCAGACCAGCATTGTCTCCATCCACCAAGAACATTATTCATGTTATAGTATGGACCTGCTCTGGATGTTGCAGTCTTGCAGGTTTAACTATTGCAGACTTGCAAGTAACTTAAAACAGCTACCAACCATGGTAAAGAAGACTTTGATTTCTCTCTTTCTCTTGTACAATTGTGAATCCTCATGTTTTGCAAAATTATTTGTGAGAATGGAATAAGCAGAATGAAAGCTTACTCTGAGGAGGAATGGGAAGGCATTACTGAAAGCAAAGTCTCCAGCAGTCAGATGGGCGTGGGTGGATTGGGGATATCTCCTCTCTCTCCCTTTTCCTTCTCCTTCCTCTTGGGACACAGATCAGTGGGATGGGCAATCTGTCAAAAGTTGGAGGACAGAGCCTGCACTGTATAAATTGAGCATTCTTTCAGACCTTTCCTTTGATAAAATATGCAGAAAACTCTCCAGAATGAGATAATCTGGAAGAAACTCACGTAGTTTGCTGAAACATTTCAGACTTCATAAATTTGTTGTAATTCTTTTTTCTGTGTAATGGTAATGACAGGTTGCACTCTACATCTGATAAATTCCATAGACTACTTCCCTTCAGGAGGATTGAAAAAGTCCATATCTAAAGTGTTTACTAAAAATTGACTTTACTTAATTACCTGTCTCAATTATAAATATTGCAAATAGTGGCTAACTTAGCAACTAGGAAATGTAGTATAAAATAAAATATCCTGAGAAGATTTTTCCTAGAAAAGATGAATAATATAATAGCTTAAAATACCATGGATATGGTATACCATGCATACACTGTGCAATAGGACAGAAATGAAAATTAAGGCAAATAGAAGGTATGTTTCTACAGTAAATAGTTTCTTTTTCTGTATTTCATTGCAGTTTTAAAGTTTATCACATGCCATGTTAGTAAATCGCAGTACAGTATGATAGTGCTGTGCATTGATAGTGAACTTTCACCTTTCTTGATCATCAAGAGAATCGTATATGCTCAAGTTCTTAAAAAGTTAGCTTTCTTTTCATGATGGAATATCCTGTGCATTGGATCATATCTTTGTGGATTACTGAGCAATCCTAGGAAAACTTAGCAGGTGGGCAGTGACCTTGATTTACCAGATCTGAATTCATTTTGTGGCAGGGGAGTCACAGTACAAGTCACAGCAAGTTGCTGTGGAGCAGACTGAATGCCATTTGTTCTGGAAATTTAGTAAGGAGGTTGAGTTTCAGTGACCGTGTGGAAGCTCAGCCAGCACCACCTCTTCCCCATGACGCTCAGTAGTTCAGGAAACAGCAATAGGGGTACAAATTCTGCAGGGAAGTCTGAATCTGACCAGAACTTACCAAGCAGATATGTTCTGCTAGAGAGCTGTCATTTGCACTTAGTAAATAGTAGTATGTTGCTCACTGACTGGATTAAACTCAGAATTCAAAAATCATGAAAGACTTGATGAAAGTATCAATGCATGAGGAAAGAAAAAGGTAATTTCACTAAAGTAAATGAATATATTCCACCTCTGATTAAGCTTTAAATATAGAGCAAAATTCTGATCAGCCCTTTAACGTTCTGTATACATATGATTCTATAGTAACTATTAACACATAGCTAAGGATGTCTGGTAGTAAAGAAATAGTTTTTCCATCTCAAAATAATCCTAAAAGAAAAGTCTATATTATGTATTTCTAGTTAGCCGAAACTAAATTACAAAATTATATACTTAACAATGCAATTAAAGTTGAATTTGAGAAGATTAAGTAGGTGTATATATATATATATATATATATATATATATATATATAATTCTAATGTTTGGTAAAATAAAGGCATATTCCTTGCTGAACTTTTAAATGGATAATTTAAATTTTGCTTTTAGAAATCAAAAGCCCAAATGTCTAATGTCTAAATTTGCTATTTAGGATTTAGTCTTAGAGTAAGAATAGGCTATTGGTATGAATGCAAGAAAATATTAGTTACAGAATCACAGAATATTTAAGGTTGGAAGGGACCTCTAGAGATCATCTAGTCCAACCTTTCTGCTCAAGCAGGCACATCTACAGCATGCGGCATAGGGCGACATCCAGGCGGGTTTTGAAGACCTCCAGAGAAGGAGACTCCACAAGCTCCCTGGGCAGCCTGTTCCAATGCTAGTGCTAGTTCTAGCACTAGCATTTTCACAAAGCAAGGAAGGAAGGAA
This sequence comes from Nothoprocta pentlandii, assembly GCA_013398315.1. NCBI lineage: Eukaryota > Metazoa > Chordata > Aves > Tinamiformes > Tinamidae > Nothoprocta > Nothoprocta pentlandii. Next base: position 419,578 of record VZSG01000515.1, on the reverse strand, counting down.
GGAAGAAAAAGAAAGAAAAAGAACATATACTATGACTTTTCCCCCTCCATTTGTATCCCTTTTAGAACTGACCTCCTGTTTGTGCACCCATTAATGGATCCTGTATGCAAAAAGAAGTTTCTCTAATACAATATTTATGTATATCTATTTTATACATAGCAATAATTGAGAGAAAAATGATAAATTTATACTAGATATATACACAAACTGATACTGTAATTTTTGAAATTTTCAGTTTCTATTGAAGTAACCATATAAATACACTAAATACACTATCTAGTATTAAATTGCTTGTACTCTAAGTACAACTATTAGTGCTACTTCTGAATTATGTAAGTAGAGAAAAAAAATGAAAAGCCTTTTGCAGTCAATTACCCTTGCTGTACATGTCTGAGTGTGTATATTTAAAGGGCTTAAATATACATATAATTATTTTAAGGATTTTCCTTTGAACTAAGGCATAACTATGTTCAAACAAACTTGGTTCTTTAGGAATAAATTGTCAACTAAAAATATGTCTTCTACTTTATAATCATCAGTTCTTAAGAAAAGCTAAAAGAACAAATGACTTCATCTTCATTATAGCCTACAAAAATGTATTTATGATGTATCATTATATGTACTGTGTTAGTGCTCAGGTGGCACTTTGTGCTAGAACTTTTTAGAAAACCCTTCTAACGCAGAAGAATACAGTAGGCATGAGCAGCTTTCTTTTCTGAATTTCTCATTTTGCTCAACAGCGATGTCACATTCATGTTCCAGATTTTTTCCCTTGAGTAGATATGGAGGGAGTGATAATGGTGGAGATATAAAGTGTATCAGTAAGATGGTTCCAAAAAACTTCAGAAGTGGCAATGTTGTGCCAAATGCAGAAAAAGAAGTTTTGTATTTTTTCCCATGAGAAACTAGCAGCCTTTCAGTGGATGGACAAGACCAGAGAGAGCTGAAGCAGACTGTGGAACAGGACATTGCTACACTAAGAGGCACAGTATAGTTTGGTGCAAAAGGCTGGATGGCCCAGCAGCACTGAAGCCAGAGGTCTTACCTTGTTATCTCTAAAAACACAGCTTGAAAATAAATATGAATGAGGCTTTACAACCACATGAGGCTGGAAGCAGAGTTGGGCCCACTTTTTAGGAGGATACCTTATCTCAGCGCCACTAAAAGGCTGATGAAGGTGCAGCTCAGCCTGCAATCCTGGCTGAGCTCTGAGCAGCCACCGTGGAGCAGAGCCTGGCCCTGGATGTGACCCTGGGCTCAGGATGGGGGTCCAACCACTGCTACGACCACCTCTAGCATCACTGGGATGGGCAAGACAGGGTGGAAAGGTCAGACTCTAAGAGTCAATGGAAAATGAGGGAAAAGTAATGTCCTGGTTGCTCCACTAGTCATAAAATTATGAGATTCTGTGACACAGAGGGAGGCAGACTAAATGGATCATAAAATTTACTGACAGGAAGTAGGTGTTTCATTGCAGCCACAAGAAGAGAATGTTTAAGTACCATTGAAGAACAGTAACTAGATTGCAAGGTGTATGGACCACTGAGTGGACCCTATAAAAAGCCCTCCATCTGTGATAAACAACTGTATCATCACATAAAGTGTGTTATAGGGACACTTTCACCTGTCAGAAATTCTGTGTTTGCTTATCATACTGCAGCAGGTTTTGTCTGTCTGCTATGTCAATTACACCTACAAACACTTCTGTTTAAGCCCATAAATCAGAAAAAAAAAAGAGTGATTTTTCAGTTATCTTCCTTAAAGTTTATGGAATATTAATATTTCTAAGCTTTTGAGCTATAACTTCTGATCTCTTTTCACTTAATAAATTGAAAAGTTTTGATTTTTCATCAATATGAATGGTCAAATGAAACTGGCATTTAAGTGAAAGCGAAACTGTGATCAGAGAGTGTAATGAAACTGGCATAAAAAAATGTCTCCTTTTATTTTTCCCTGTACTACCACTATGGTTTGTAGCATGATTGACACTCATACTGTTCAGGGGGTGTGCTTGACCTTGCTGTAGCACAACTGAGGTTCACTTACCTCTTTTTCTCCCTTATTACAAAGGAGGATCATACAGAAAGCCCTTCCTCTGCCTTGTTTTCCTATTACAGAAGAGCAAAGTTAGTCTGAAATGTTCTGAACGTTGGTGGTGAAATACATGACAGCCATGCCATGATACATCAGGGAAAGGTCACAGTGTTATATACTTGAAACTGATAATTTCACCAGGTCTGCTACCAGAGCCCTATTTAAACATTTATTTTCGAGTAACTAGCTCCACAGAAGATGCAGATGCATTCCCCTTGGCCAGCTTTTCAGTTCCCTCCCAACAGTGTTGAATTATACTACTGTCATAACTAATAGCTTGATGAAGGAGTGAGGCTGTGAACAAGTAGGTCATGCACAGATGTGAAACATCTTTCAACTCTGCTGATGTTTCTTTTCCTTGCAACACAAAGCAAAACGTACTTACACACTTGATTTACATTCGTAATAGCTCCATTTATGAGACAGAAATCTAACTGCTCTCTCATCGTTGCAGAACATGTTAACATTTTTGAAGTCAGATAGATAGAGAAGCTCTCAGTCACTTGAAAACTCCCTTATAAAAATATCTATGACTCTACTACTATGAATAACTCGTGCTATCAGTTCATCTACAACTATGGTACTTGTCTTTTAGGAAGAAGTACCTAGTGTAGTTATGTTCATTAGATGTACTTCTCAAAATACTCTTTAAGCAGTTTCATAGACTTCTTTCCCCTTCAGACAAAGCTATTGAAAGCTTGATTTTAGTAATTTATATCTAATTCTGAAAAGTTGCATACTATTTCAAATATATTCAACTGCAAACAATTACTGGTTTTGAGAAAACTGAGCTTGCAGTGTGTATGAGCATATGAACAGCTAGGTGATAATGAATAGCACATGTGGCAATTAAAAACAGACTTGGTAACTCACATCCTGGAATGCAGTTCCCTCCTAGTTCAACTGTTCAGCCTCAACTCAAAATTGAGTCTCCTCTAAGTTCAGTGGGTAGGAACACCTTGCTACTTAGTGAAAATAGGTAAGGCTAAATGCTTGAACTTTTCTTGGCATCCACCAGTTCTCTTGCCTCCACTCTTTTCCACAAGTTGTGTCAAAATTACTTGTCTTATCTTTTGCGTGTCAGATATTCTTCCATTATTATCATAGGAGAGTGCTTAAGAAAAGGTACCACCTGTTTATTGATGTATTAGTGTCATCCAGAGTTATTCTGATGGTTTTAAGCTTCGGTCTGTGAGCAGAAAATTTGAATTTTTCTGTAAATAGAGCAATAGCCTGATAATGTCCACAGTTGGAATTCTAGGTCCACAGTGGTGTTCTCATTTGACATGTAAGTCTATAGACAAAAGTTCCTGCAGGAACTGCATTCAGCATGGAGAATGAGTCAAGTGCTTGTGGATAAACGTGTAATCAAGTTAAAGACTGCTTCTTGATAAATTCTTACAAACTGAGTTCTGATTTGAGTGACATGACTGCCTGCTTCACAAGGAAGTACAGAGTCTAGGCATAATCTCATCTTATAATCAGGATATTTGCTATGCTCAGTTTTCTAGATTTACAAGGTTTGCAAGAGAAATTTAGACCAGAGGTGCTCTAATTGCAAAATACTAGTTCTGTTTTGAGATACTTCATCTGTGCAAACAGGATAGTCAGAATAATCATCAGTCATTTCCACTGCAATTTAAACATCTTGATCTTATTTTTGGATAATTACCACTAAGGTAGAGACTCACTGTCAACTCCCTGTGTAAATATCAATACCATCTAAAATTAGCAGTAATGTGGAGTATACAGCAGATGAAAAGAATTAAGCTGTCATTGCCAAGCATTAATCCACAGTTGATCCAAGCCTTTTGTGCTGTGATGATACAACAGTAAATAATGTGTGTGACAGCATCTGCCAATAAATTGAGGGTATACTTGATTACCTCAACTGGAATACTTTTTATTCCATTATGTGAGATGTCATGATATGGTCAAAGTCCAGCCATTGTATGCACATACCTTCTTCATACTTAACAAGCTATACATGTAAAGTGCAGAGAGCCAAGAGAGGGTGGCATTGTTAGTGACAGCTGTCACTCTGCTTATATAGCTGGTAGATTAAGAACACCTGTTGGGTGGTAACCTGCTCAAGTCACTTTTATTAGTAGCAGATGTTAATGGGCAAAGTGGCTTCATAGGTAGGTATAGTTAGCCTGTTGTGCTGTGGCTGCTTTGTTTATCAGGCATGTTTAAAAACACAAAGAAGCATTCAGGTACTTGAGGATTAGGTTTTTTAAGAACTCCAGCAGCACTGGTTCTTATGTAGAAATTTGTTCCATTATAGGGCTTTGCTTTATGTTTAGCAACCACTGCTAAGATGAACTTCTAAGATGGAATTGTAAATGATGTTGTATTGATTTTTTTTTTCCAACATCCTATTTCTGGAAAATGTTTGTAAGGATTTAATTTTTAGTTTAGTTTTGTTTTAATGTTTTGTTCTTCCAAGTAATTCTGAAGTGTTTAAACAGAGGAAATCATCCTAATAAGTGGGTTTATTTATCCTAATAAGTGGGTTTATTTTTCTGTTATTTTTTCCCACCTCAGTTTGTGTTCTGCTGCAGCAGAAGTGTTAGGAAGTTTTATAGTTGTAGCGCTTCTAGGTCTACATTGTCGCACTTTAGTGTTCAAAGCTAAGTAAACTAAACAAAATGGTGTGATATGCTTCTAAACACTTGAGCAGTCTCAGTTTTCATAGTCAGGTCAGGAGAGTTAAGAGTACCATGAAAGACAGAATTGAAAATATGAACCAGCATCTTGACTTTCAAGAATGAAGATGAGTTTTTATGGTGACAGAATAATATTCTTTTAAATTATAAGCTTGGTAAATTTAATATTATCCTTGAAGGAATAAACTTTGTGATGATAGTCATATGCACAAATTCAATGCTGTGCACATTTAAAGTATTGAAATGGTAGTACTATTATCCATTTTTAGTTTTACTTCATTAGAACACTATTGAGTTCTTTTTATACATTGTCATCAGTTATGCATTTTTTTAAAATGACCTATTTTTGAAGAAAAAAGGAGAAATTTTTGTGAGGAACTCCAGACAGCTTGAATTGAATAGGGAATGTAAAAGCATATTGAAATATGTAAAGTGATAGTGAAAAATAAGTTATACTGGAGTCAGTGCTGTCATGACTTAATATACTGGAGTGAGGTTGGAAACTCTTAAAAATATTGTACCTGAGAAGAATTCATGCAGAAATGAAGAACAGCCAGTAGCTCATCAGTTGTGAATCACACATAAACCTGAATACTCTGTGAATATTTTTTTAAGAAAATCATGGACATTTGCAGCTATGAATGACTAAAGGAAAAAAAAAATCAGCCAGAGTCTTTTCTCACACAGTTACACCATGAATAAAATGTGATCTTCTTGTGAAAAACATAGTCTTCTCTGAAACTGATTAACTTAGATCTTTTTGCTTACTTTGCCCTGCAAATTTTGGTGGGTGAGAATGGTAAGTGACTACTCACAGAGGTGAAGGAAGACCCTGAAAGAAGAGTGATTCTTGGGTGTATCACACACACAGAAGATTTAGCATTGAAAATGCTTAGTTTTTCTTAAGTTTTCATGCAGTTTTATGGCTGGGTCCTTCAGATGCTATTATATTATGTAAGTGCTTTTATTTTCTAGTTACACTGCAATTGCAGATAAAATTTCAGAACAGGTAAGCACATCCTCACTTAACTGGCATCTGATTAGCATTAATAAAAATAGTATCAAAGGTATATTAACACATTTTCCTCCACATAAGTGAGAGGAAAGCTAATTTTGGCAAGCTGCCACATGTAGCTATTCCGCCATGGTTTTCAGTGTAGACCTGAGTTGGACTGTATGTCTAAACAGGAAATAGCTCAAAATAGGGACCTTTACAGTGGACCTGACAATTCCAGATTGGTCTCAGCAGAAGGATGCAGAAATGGAATTAACATAAATCTTTGTCAGCTTTTTTTGGAAGAACTCTGAAGTTCCAGAATAAGAAACCACAGCTTATAGAGAGACTGTTGTTTAAATAGCATTTCTCATGTGTCTTCTGTAAAAGTGTTATTAGGCATGTGCAAGACATGCATATATGACACTATACTTTAAGGTTTTAAGAAAGCATAAGTAAAAGGCATAAAGGTAAAGACTGAATTGCAATGTTTTATATATAAATGTACATATTTTAGGAAGCATAATTAAGGTTGTAGACTTAGTCCTAGTTTTGGTATGCCCAGACTTTTGAAAGCTTGACAGCATAATTTTAATGCACATTTCACATAGTTCTTTCACATGGGATAGATGGATCTCTTGTAGTCTCCATGCAGTCCTCTCAGGAAAGAAAATAAAAAGAGTTCATGGTTTAAAAAAGTTATAATGATCTCGGTGCAAGGCATTTGGAGAGGAAGGAGGAATTAATGATTACTTCATCTGCCAGTTGATGAAGTAATCAAGACCTGTTGTTATTTATGACATATTTCTTAGAAAATGAATGTCATAGAAAATAGCATTCTAGTTTGTTCTTATTCTATATGTGTATTTGTCCACATGTTCCTGTAATGACCTCAACAGCAGAGTAAGTGCATACATTCGAAGACTGAATTTTTCTTCTGCTTTTCATATAAGAGACATATCACCTGTCTTTTGAGTGGATAGTAAAATCTATTTAACCGTGTGTAGTCATTATATTGCAAGGAACAAGTTGTTAAATCATCTTCCCAAAAATACAGCAATGTTGCCAGTTATCATAAATTTTATCACAATTCTCTTGATATTTTCTCTACTCTTTTTTCCCCATTGGACTTTTTTTAATGGAAGATGAGAATTCACATTCATCCAGTTCCACAAGGGGGAGCTTAGGGAAAAAAAAAAAAAAAAGTTTCCAGTTGTCAGGGTTGTGTTAAACATGTGAACCCCTGTGGTTTTAAGAAAGGGAGGCAGGATGCTAATAAAAAACAATTTCATAGTAATTTTACCACATCATTCCTGAAGATCTGGAATGTAATTTTGGAAGGCTGGGGATGACTGAGTTCTAGTTTGTTCTATCTAGCTACATTGGAAATCAGATAGTAGTCTTCTGCTAAACTTTCTGTGAAGCATTACAGATCTTTCTATGCATAAAATTATGCTAAATTATTCTGGAAGCTATGTTTAAGCAAACTTCTTCTGATAGGCAGCAGGGCTAACAGTCCTAGCACCTAGCATAGACATGGGACAGTACCCATAATGCGTGGTGGACACCTAGAGACCATTGGAGGCTTTTCAGAAGCCTTTATGTCTCTTTCAGCCTGGTTACCTAGATTAAAGTTCTTGAGAATATTTATCAGTTGGACAAATCTCTCTTCAGCTCAAAGAACAGGCATTGCTCAAGGCAACGGGTTAGTTCTTGCCATTGAAGGTACCAGTCACCCAAGGCAATTCAATTGCCATTCCTTCTGTAATAACTGTGACAGAGAAAGGAAAATAAAGTATGGTAAATGCATACCTCACTCTCTTGGATGAAAAATGACAAAATCAAAGTTTGTCATTTATAGTTTGCTTTGATAGACAAAACCCTTCAGATCTGGAGTGTAGCCATGATGCAGTCCTGGTGGAAAGCATGTTTGGGTGTACTGAAGTGCTTCCATCACCTGGAAGATCTCACATATTCCAGGCACTGTAGAGTTCAGAGATGTTGCCCAGCCAGAGGTGTTGCTGCTGACCCAATGTTTTAGATTTGCTGCTGCTGCATATAGGAAACAACATAGAACTGTTGTTCCTGAATGTCTTTTTAGATGCTGATCTAAAGAAAGCATTGTGTTTTCTGGCATGGGGTGGTCATGATTAGAGCCAGTTGGGAATTCTTGAACTGTACTTATGTTTTTCAGTTGGAAAAGGCAGAATCATCAAAACTGACACAATAAGACCTCAGTTTCTATTAATTTTTTATCACGTTCCAAGTATATGTCAGTATATTTTCAAAACGAATGTGAATGCTGTTACTTAAAATTACCTTTTGTTTTGGAATGTTAAAAATAACTTTAAAAAAACTTAAAATCTAACTTACCCAAAATGAAATGAAGTAATTTGAAGTAATACTAATGAAAAGTGTTAACCACCTCAAAATAATCTTTCAAAATTATTCACTAAGTTCTTATGTAACAAAGTGTTGCAAGTAGTTTGAATTACAGTAGGTCTGTAATAATGTGTATCATCTGGAAATTTTCAGTTCAGAGCTGGTTAGCTTTTGCTTCTTGGTGCTACTCCTTGGATGTCTGTATTTTTCTGTTGGGAGCTATTACTGACAGTTGTGTAGGCATTTAAATTCACACCAAAACAGTGTTAATTAGTTTATCAGTCCTCTAATTGAGTGATATAACAACAAGCATCTCTGATCTTTTGTGACATCGTCCAAAAGGGTTCATTGATTTGATGTTACTAGTATTTTTATAATAGAAAATAGTCATATCTGTATGCATAAAAATTGTTTAAATACAGACAAATCACATTCATAGTGGTAAAATCATATATGTAATAACTTTTAACTAGTGAAAAAAATCTTTTAACAAAGTTTGTATGTGAGTCTGTTTCACTTTCTTGAAATAAAATTGATAGCATAATCCACAAAAATCCCAAGAAAAAAGTTGTTCACTAACCCATAATCCTCCTAATAACAAAGTAACTTGGAAGGAAGGCCCAAAATCTCCTGATTTGCTGATGCAAGCAAAACTCATGGGTATAAAACCAAAAATGTCTTCTCGATATGCTACCTAAAGCTTTACAAAACCTCAAGGAATTATTATAAAACAAAAGTGTATAATCACACCACTGAAATGAATATATTATTTGAAGAAAGAAAAAGTATTTTACAGGAGCTTAAGATCTGTCTACCTGACTATGTAATTTGCCTGTTCAGTCACAATGTGGCACAGACAGATTTGCAAGTCTTTGTGGTGTAGCATTTCCTTTCCACATCCCTTTATGATACGGCAAATTTCAGCATGTAACAAGCAACGTTACATGATTTTGACTGAAACTTGAAAGGTGATCCTTTGTTAAATGACAGCAGTTTCTATCCTTATGTAACATTAAGTAGTACTTTAAACAGAGAACCTTTCAAAATAAGAGAGCAAAAATATGAGAGTTCTAGGTATGACATGATTATATGAAAATAACGTGACAGATATGGATAAGTACCCCACATTTTCTTAAAGGGTTAAAATAATGTCTCTTTTATTTTACAGCCTGATTGTAAATTAAGTGTGTAATTACCTTCACATAAATGCATGGAGCTTCCATTAGATTGCAAGGAGCTTAAATAAAGACGTCAGGAAGTATTTTGACCTCAAAGTTTTGTGCAATAGGTCAAGTATGTATATATAGGGTACCATTTAAAAATATATTACTTTTTTAACTTACAGACATTCATTCCTGTGAGATGCAATCTAAATATTGATAAAGGTTTAAGCTGAGTCTGAGGTCTGGTATTTGTTTATTTGATATGAAGTAAAAAATCTTATTTCTCTAGCTCAGTAGTCATGAAGACTACAAGTGAAATCTGTACCTAGGTGAGGTAAAACCTAGTGTAGAGATGCACTAGACAGTTCCTGTAAAATTAAGGAAACAATTTTTGTTCAGCATTTGCATCATTGATGATGATATTTATGACTAATTTAATATGCAGGTGACCATTCAAACCCATTATAGCTTATGAATATGGTTCCTCTGTGAGGTTATGTTTAATTTGTGTAATATTTTAAACTATATAGTATAAATGTGATGGGATCTTTCTCAATAAACTTGGCCTGTTGAATTAATGACTTTTTCTTCAGTGCCTGCTTAAATTAAAGGAATTCCTGAATAGATTTTTAATTGTGAAACTTTGATGTATTTCATTGTTAATCATTTCATTTTTTAATCGTTTCATGACATATTCTCTTGGAGTGTCTTGTGATGCACAAATCCATGACATCCTTCAGACTTTACCATAATTCCTTGCAAATTGAAGTTGTATGGTCATGGATTTGTTTACACTTGAAGGCAGCAAAACTTTCTTTCGGTCTGCAGTACTAAAATTCTGAGTTCTATGTTTAGTTGAAAGTGTGTAGTCTCATTGTGTGGTCCTCATTGATGCAATGTAAAGTGTGTAGACTTCTGAAAAACTTGAGAAACTTCTGCCATTAAAGGCAGTAGCTGGATTTCCTCATACTTACTCAAGAGTAAAATTGTCCTGCTGTAACAAGAAAATATGCTTAACAAGTTAATGAAAATATATTTCAGGAAACCAATTTATTTTTAAAACTTTTTATGTGAAGGAGGAGTAGTCACGAAAAATGTCAATTCTTGATTAGTAATATTTAAGTACCTTAATAAGCACTACGGCATTGCATGTAGATGCTCTAATGTTTTATTCCATGTTGTGTTTTTTTAAAAAAATAGAAGATGTGTACTAAAATCAGACACTTTGTCTCATTTGATTCTTTCTATTCTGAGAGAGAAAGAAAAGAAAAAAGAATAAGTCATTTATGACAGAGCAATAACTTGAACTGGGTACTACGCTAGAAGCTGTATCTGAGTCTTAATGCCATCATTTTTATAACAGTGTAAAGAGATACATGTTTATCAAAACAAGGCAGAAGAATTAGGAAATATCAGAGTTTTGGCAACCATAGAAAGATCTTTCAGAGGAGAAACTTGGGAGACCATCCTTTGATCAGTCTTCTCATCTATCCTTCAGGAAACTGCAACTCAACACTCTTTTCCCATATCCTACCAATGGATCTATTTGTTACTTTCTTCTATTTATATCATTCCTTGTGGAAAGTATATTTGTTTATAACAAGAAGGATCATAGAATCGTAGAATCATAGAATCCTTAAGGTTGGAAGGAACCTTTAGAGATCATCTAGTCCATCCCCCTACATATGCAGGGTCAAAAGATTTCTCATCCTTGTGTGTATCTATGTTAGGGAATGCACTAAGCAAAAAAAAAAAAAAAAAGGAAAAAAAAATAAGGCCTTTCAAAGCCTTTCATGTCAAGAAGCTAAGGAAGATCTCTTCTAAATTTTCTGTGATAGTACTTATGTTCAGAGAGAGGTTTTCGTGTTGATTTACGATATGCTCTGAGCTGTTTTACCATATACTAAGTCTGCCTAAGGAAAGGAAATTAAGGAGTTAATATAGTTAACTCCTAATGAAGATAAATGTGATCACAGATGAAAAAGTCTAAGAATGTTATTTCTATTTTACCAAAAATAAAAGCAGACAAATGTAGCCTTCCCTCTCTCTTTGCTAGTGAATCCTAAATCCTTCAAAAGTGCCCTTTTGGACCTTCATCTGTGTGTTTTCAAGTCTGGGCTATGTGTGTAAGTTAATCAGATTTTATTTCAAAATTACATATTAAAAGCCATCGCATTTGGGACAGGTCCAAATGTAAACAAAATGCAGAGAGCAATATATACCTTCCCATGTAAGAATTGTAGCAAGTCAATTTAAGCAAAAATACGTAGTCCGAAGTAACAGAATCTTGTTTTCAAAACTGCTGCATGAACTATCTCTAGCATAGAGAAATTAGAGGAATTAAAGTCTCAGAGGGCATATAATTCTTAGTGAACCTAGAGATGTATTTGTTGGCAAACTAACTGTCTCTCTGTGGAAAATCGTATTCAGCCTCTGTGGCTGGATGAAGAGTGTTCTTCAACAAATAAGTAAAAGTACAAGATGGCATGTTCACTCAACAGCCTCTTTTTTTTTTTTTTTTTTTTTTTTTTTTTTATTTTTTTTTTTTTTTTAACAGTGAAATTTCCAGGCATAGGATAGGTCTCTTGCTTAAAAATACTAACTAGCTAACTAAAAGTACTAACATGAGCTAACTAAAAAAAAAAGTCATTGGACTTCTATTCCATGAGAGGGGGAAGAATACTATGAGAAGTACATAGTGATATCATATGAAATACACATATCATATGAGATATGAGAAGATATTTAAATGAGGTTAAATAGGAGAAACAGCATACACATGTATGGAAGTGGTATACTACTTTCAGAAGGGGCCTTAATGCAATAAGGGTGGGCTACTTTAGACCATATAGACATAATAAAAAGCATTAGACAGCGTTGTCCTTGATCTGATTCAATGTATATATAAATGTATAGTGAATATACAAAAGTAAAAAAAGAAAAGGTGTACAGTAGTATTTCATAGTAGAACTTTTACAAGCTGTTTTTCTGGTGTCATTTCTACTACTTTACCAACTGCATATATCATCTCTGGCACTGTCAGAAAAACTAAGATTTAAAACACTACCTTATGCAAGATATTGGTGTGTGAAAAACAAGCATGCTTTTTAAAAAACACTTTTTTAACATTTAGACTTCAAATAATTTTAACTGATATTTCCAAAGGTTGTATTCCTCTATGTGGAAATTTTAAATAGCAAAAACCAAACAAATTTTAATACTACTGTTTATGAAGAAGACATTTATCAGAAGGAATGATATACTTTTCCTTTTCTTGGTTGCCTAATTGCTTACTTAAAACACTGTACTTAAAATATGCATACCTTTTCAGTGAAATTCTGTCCTCTTTGTTCCTTAACACACTGTTCTCTACTTGGAAAAAAAAATGTCCTAAGCAAATATCTGATTCTTGATGAAAAAGTACCTTTTTCTGAACATGTACACTTACTCACTATAAATTTAATGACAATCTTGGTTTAATGAAAAAGTATTTAAGGCTAGGGGTTAATATCATGTAATCTCCCGGGATAATGAGTTCAACAAATGCTTGATGAGGAAATGAAGAGTTAGGTACACAAGTACATAACTTGAACTCTGTTTTCTTGGAACTGGCAGTAGCCAGTGGAAATTATCTGTAAGTGCTCCTGTTGCACTCATTATGTTCTTCTTGTGTCTTTCTACCATTACTCTACTTTTCTAAAGTCAAGAACACACTATGGTGCAATCTGTATTCCCAGCTTGGAAGCCAGTTGTGATTTAGGTTTGCTTACAGTTACAAAGTGTTCTCATAGGGAATGGCTTTGCAACCTCCTTCTGCCCAACCACTCTGTCTGTTCAAACATATAGATTATTCTCAAACTTCTAAAATGTCTGCTAATGCTCACTGCTCAAGTCTTAGCTCTATATTCATTAAAAAGGTTGTACAACATCTTTCCCACATCAAGCATCTGCATTTGACAAATGATGGAGTACAGCAGAGACTGATGTTGTGTTAGGTCTTCCAAGTATAAGGTTTTGAATGTTTTACTCCAGGAAATAACCTTACTCAGCGATGGCCTGCTTTGCTTTAGTAACACAAGTGTAGCCTGAATTTGGACAGTGGGCAGTGCCACATTCTATTAATACTTTTAGCTGTTTCTTTTTGTCTGTATATATCTACAGAGTTACATCCTTAAATTTTTGTATAGATCTAAAGAAGCATAGCATGCTTCAAGTTCTAGCTGAGTGGTCACTTATGTTGTTTTTCAAACAGTTCTTTGAGATTTTGGAGGATATATTGTGATGCTGTTGAATATATTTACTTATTTATTAAGTTTGGTGAGGATCAGTTATGTTCCTAGAAAAAGACTGTGTGGGGTCAAATTCTTCAGAGAAAGGGTGCAGTTCAGAGGTTGCACACACCTGGGATTCAGCTAAACACTCATGGTGCAAGAATATTCAAGGAACTTCATTGGAGAAGTCAGAGAGGAGAGACAGCATTTGGCTTATGAAGAGAGGATCCAGTTTTGCTGACCAGCAATAATGTAAAGGTTTTCCATGGAAAAAAGGTGAAGAAGGCAAAAATGTTATGCCACCTGGAAAATCATTAATTTTACTGAAAGCAAAATGGATGTCTGCAAGGATACAATGAGCAGGACAAAGTCCTGGACATTGTTGTTAATTTCTCCTTTGTCTGATCAAATTGCTTGGACTTTCTTGTAAGTTTAAAGAAAAAGATATATATTTTGAGTCAATTTATATGATATCTGACTCTGTTGGTATAAAAGCTTTCTTGGCTTTCGAAAAATAGTGTTATAGAAAAGAGTGGAGGTAGAGAGACCTTGCCATTCTGTCTGACTCTTCTTCTTTTCATAGATGTTACTATTACTTTGATTTAGTGGAGGTCCTTGATACAGGAAGTATATCATCTGTACTGGTGTTAATAAGCTTGTGCATAAGCACAAGCTTACTCCCTTTGGCAATCTTTTTGTGTGTGTGTCTGCTTTTGCTTCTTCCACTGTTTAGTCCAAAACGCTTTTCAGAGGAACACCATGTTATATCATGTTCATATATGGAGTGGAATATGGTGTCACGCAGTGCTGATGGATACGTTTTGGTACGGATAAAATGGTATACTTCTGAGTGCACCTGAAGGCAATGTATAGATTTCACAAACTGAAGGTGCCTTAAAGTGAAGCAGAAAAGATTTTAAGGGAGCTAGATTATCTTAATTCTGGTATCTTTTAGCTGAGTCAGAAAGACACACCTTGAAAGGCAATTTCTGAGAAGAGTGAAGATTCTTATTGAACATACTGAATATCCTTTCTTTTAAACTTCCCATTTGTGTGTCCCTAGCTGAGAGCTCAAACATGCAGAAATATGTCCACAGTTTCTCAGCTCTGTGTGCTTGATGTGTATGGCCACCATCATGCTTCTTAACTCCCCATTTAGACAGAGGGGCAGGCCTTTCCCTTTTGTTTTCTTGGTGTGTCAGGAAAATAATTTGCATGGAGCCAGACTTCTTTATGGCAGGGAAGTGAGGGAATTCTGCACAGTTCAACTCCTTTTTACTTTGCATGTAACAATCACAAAGTCTAAGAAAGGCAGAGTAAGAAATGAGGAATAAGAAAAGAGTAAGATACTTTTATAGAGAGGCATAAACTTTTCAAAACCAGGATTTTTGTGGCTTAGAGTATAGATGTAGAAGAAATTTCATGAATAGTATGGATCTGGGGTATGGAGAAGGTGAGACCATCTTTAGTGGGTTTTGCTCCTTCTAATGTAGTTATAACGTAGGATGACATATACTCTTTAAGTCATTCAATGTTAGAAGATATTAAGGTAAAATGCTTTGTTGCTACTAGTGCAAATCGCTTGTTCTGTGATGTCTGGGGCTGTGATGCCTGCAGCCTGAGGAAAGATCTGAAGTCAGTCATTATATATATATATATTTTTCCCAATAGCAAATGCCCTGCAATATGAGCTAACTGTGAAAGGATGCTTGTGGATACAGCAAAATCATAAATCATAGTTTGCATGATTTAAGGAGAAAAAAAAATGAATGCAAGCATTTATCAACCAAAAGGAAAGTCAGTGAGCTATTTTCGTTTTTCTGGTGGAGATTGGGATAGGTAAGTTACATACTTGCTCATTGCTCCAAAAGGCTCATGACTTGAAATCATGAATAGCATGGAGCACATGAACAAAGAAGAGTTGATTACTTCCCTTTCCAATCAATGAACTGAGGATCATCAAATTAGAACAACAGATGTTAAGTTAGAAGGAAGAAAAAAAAAAAGGACATGCTTCTTCAAAATAGACCTTATTGTAGGAAAATAGAAATTCAAAGGTTAAATATATAGAAAATCAAATTTTCAGATTTATTTAATACAAAGATAGTCTCTCTGATCCAGGAAATGCCTGAAATGAAAATAGCTGGAGGTTTGTGCTTGAACTGTTCCACTTATGCATCTTCTCTCCCTTAAATACTCTTGTGTGCATACTGGAGGCAGGTGCTTGTTAGATGGGTGTCTAGTCTAAACAAATATGACTGTTGTCATACTGAAGAGTGCATGTAATATGAATTTACAAGTGTTACAGAATTTCAGTTTGAATTTGCCAGAGTTTTAAATAGAGTTCTCAGCTTGGATTGCAGCAAAGCTATTACTGCTGTTAGAAAGTTTCATTGAAACTGACACAATTTCTCTATCTCTAAAATCAAAATATGATTTTTTTTTGAGGAGAAAAGCCCTACAGACAAATTTAGAATCATAGAATCATAGAATGCTTGAGGTTGGAAGGGACCTCAGAGGTCATCGAGTCCAACCCCCCTGCACACGAGTCCAACACACATCGAGTCCAACCCCCCTGCACAATTGATTTGATGGATCAATTTTAAATTTGTATCATTATACTCAAAATATTTTTTATAATGATACTGATTTTGTCTGACTGAGTCTTGTTTAAGATTCTAAAATAATTATAGTATAAACAGCACCTGTTTTTTGAAAAATATTATGGGATCTTTTTGGAGAAAAATCATTATTATTTACCAAAGTTGACAATATCTTCATTTTGAAAAAAATAATTATATACAGATGAACATCTGTGTGCAAATAAAATAAAACCTCTAAACCCAAATAAACCCAAAACAGGTTTGCCTTCACATCCGTGGTATTTGTGGTGTTTTGTTTTTATGAATAAGCAAGAGAAGAATGTTTGTATCTCATAAATTTTTACAAGAACAATTCCAGCAAGAAAAGCCACATATGTAACTGCAAGTCTTAAGTTTCTAACAAATTACTCTGCAGGTCCCATGTGAATTTCCTAATTGAAAATCTCTGTTGTGCTGAAATTTATTGTGGGTGCATGTATTTTAGTTTTTAGCTTTATATGCTTGTCATGGAAATTTTCTTTTGTATTTTTTTAGCTTTTCCTTTTATTCTGAAGCTCACATTTTAGTTTCCTTTTTTCTTTTTCTTTTTATGTCCTGCTCTCTTGTTACTCAAACATGAAGCAAACTTCACTTCTTCTGCTTTTCTGTATTACTGAAAAGCTACCTGCAAGGATTTGGCTTGCAGACTCTACACTATATTAATCTGACACACACAAAAAAATCTTAATGGCATTATCCAATTCTTTTTCCTGTTTCACCAGTATTAGCGAAGCTTGTGCACTCTTGGCAGGAAAAGAGGGAGGGGAAAGAAAGATATGTCAGTGCTCTGTGGAATAATCTCAGCTATCCAAATCTCTTGATATTCTAAATCTCTGTCCTATCCTTCCTGCATATTTCACCATGGAAAACTTCTTTAGTAGCTAAATGAGTAGATTAGGAGATTGTGCAATGGCTGCGGTCATGTGACATATAAGTGTGTTTGCATTGCTGTTTCAGCACTATCCAGTTGCAACTTTACTCGCTGTCATTGAAAAAAGATAGCATGTGTCTCCTGTTGTTTCTGGAATAAGCCAGGGGGAGAGCAGAAGCACTTGCACAGGTTCCCAAACTCCCTCAGACATATATAAAAGAGGTGGCCTCCTTCCTGCCCCTTTTATCATAAACTCCATGATCCCAGTTTGCATCCTGGTTGATTTCAGACTTAGCAGCAGACAGTAAAGAAATTATTAAAAATGTAACTGTGAAGTATTAACATAGAAATAAAATTTAGAACAGCTAAATTTATGATGTCAAACGTGCATAACCGAAGGGTGAAGAACTACTAGTGTCTCACCTGATTGATTCTTGTAGCTGTGAATATTTGACATGAAAAGTTCACTAAACCGGAGTAGCTGTTGTGGTCTGAAAATGCTTGCTAAGTGCCGTTGCAGAGTGAATTCTCCAAGGTGCCTTTATATTCTGCAATTGTGATATGTCCAATATATATTTTTAAAATGTATTTTATTCTCACCACCTCAACAAGCTGTTATCTTTCAAAGTTAATCTTGATGACATGTAAATTACTAGCAATAAAGATTGTATGTGTTTGATTGTTGGCTTCAGTAACATCTGTGCAATAATGTTACCTGGAATGGCATAATTTGTCCTCTAAGGGGAAAATTAGCAAATTGTTTTCTCTCAGGATTTGAAAGAAGCAAAAGAATCAATTCCCCCTCATTCTTTTTCAGGGTTAATGGGAGTAACAGTGGTAAATGGCATTTGTCTCTTAGCTCAGAGTGAGTGAGTGAATTTATCAATTGTGTGCTAATATAAAATTTACTCAGAAATGGTAAAAGTTCACATTTCTTTGCAAGTATGAATTATTCTCATACTTTGTACAGGGTTAATGTCTGCTATAACCTAGTGAATATTTTAATAGGAAGCTTTTCAGTTTAGGTATTACCTCAGAGCTTTTGGGCCAACTCTTTAACAACTCAATGTTGTTCCCGCTGTTTTATACCTTCGGAGAGTCTGGCAGAATGTCAGATCAGTATTAACCAGCTCTAAGGACTTAGTTTAGGAGGAGTATCATTTGTTTCTGAGTGCTGCTCTAATATAATTAATAGTGTGTTTTGATTTACTCACAGACAGGGAAAACACTCTCTCCTTGGACCATATGTTCTTATCATGTGTGCTTTATGACATGATATACTTTCTCTGTATTCTTGTGTGGGTATTTTATGTAAAATTGCATAAATTGCATGTGTTGCATGTGTTTTTACTCTTACATTAAGCAAGCTCCAGAAAGTGTCTTTATCTTTTTTTCTCTATACTGTATATAAAGTGAAATATATTTTTCTTTGGGAACTGCTTCTTAATGTTTTTCATTAAAAGTGTCTTAATATTTTGAAAAGTTGTTTAAACTGCTTGAGAAAAGGTACTCTGGAATCCTCTTGAGTTTGTGCCCCTGTTTAAAGGCCATTTTGCTGAAACACTTGGCTGTCGCATAACACAACTCCTCTTTTACAACATGCCTCTTGCTGTTAGGCGGATTGTTTGGCTGTTGTAAAGCTCTTTTGTCGAGTGGGTGTTCTGAGCACGAGCCAGGCTCTACTCTAATTTCCGTCCAGGTTCTAAAAGACTAAACCAAACTATGCACATGCACTTCTGCTCCTCTATCTTCTGGGTTATGGATTTTATACATATATATATTTTCCTGTGTTTTGATTTTAAGAAAAAGTAAAAGGAGATAAGTAGTATATGCAAATACCACTTACATTGTCTGCATCTGGAAAAACACCCAACTAATTGGAGACTAAACGAATCATAGATTAATTTAATATAATTCTATCAATCTCCTTGTTTTGGGGAAATATGCAGCTGGATACATAACTTTGCTTTCTTAAAAGTGAACAAAAATGAGGAGAAAAGTGAGTCAACCATCACATTCTTGTTCAAGGGACATATCTCTGCATACTCATTTCATTGTAGCTGTCTGTTAGCCCATCACAAGTTGATCTGAATAATCTCTATTTGTTTACAAGACCACTGTGAATCTGTAACTTCTAAAAAATCTCAGATGAGGTTTTATATGATAACTCGATCTGATTTGTTTGCTGAAGTTGTCATGCTATCACATATCATTTTTATTGAAAAAAATAGAAATTAATAATTTCAGTTCATTTCTATAAACCTAACAATTTACAATATTGTTCCTCGTCTATCCCTGCTTAATACTTGCTCATGATAGCTCATATTCAGTATAAGAAAGTCAGACAAATTATCTGTGATTTCTAATCATAACAAATACACTAATGTATGTCCTCTGGGAATAACTGTCTTGTATAGACTACTCCTTCTGTGCAAATGACTGGTCAAGTGATTTTTCTTCATTAATAGCTTCAGCCCCTTCCATTTTTATTATTTAGAAGAGGCTCCATTTTGCTGTGAGCAGACTAATATTTAGGTCTCTTTGTATTTGGGTGGGATTAATATATATATAGTGTAAAGGCTGCTAGTTGGTTGCCTTATAGGTATGCTGAGCTGGCTTGAACTTTCATACCAGGTTTCATATGTGATTTGGAGAAAAACTCCACCCACATATATGGGTGTCAGAGAAAATTAAAGTATTTTTAAATGTGCTTAGAGTGGTTCAGTACTTTGGGGAGAGGGGGGATTTCAAAATGGTGAGTATTCCTCAAGTCCTGGGAAAGCAACTATACGCTAAATTTCTTTACAGTTACCTCCCACAAGGGAAGATGCTAAATCATGCAGGCTGCAGTTATTTTTCTATCTTCCCTACTAACATACTTTGCTTTGCATGTTTTCAAAGAGCTGCAGCTTTCTCTGCTGACATTTAATGTATCATACTGAGTTAGAGGAAATAGCCATTATTTTTCTATTTGGCAAGAAATATTTTCAGTCCAACTCCTTTCTCAGTAACAATCATCTTGTTCATCAATTTGGTCTGACCTGAAAGCACCTAAAGGCAGCTTTTGTTGATTTGCAAATCAGCAAGTCTCTCAGGTGTGAGATCCCCTTGCGGTGGTGGAGCCCTGATGTCTGTACTTCTGTCATTATCACATTTTCCTTCCTGTGACTTGTGCAACTTCTTTTGCAACTAAAAGAGAGCAAATTGAAAGAATGGTTTGTCTGGTCTGCTGGGTTCTCTACTCAACCAGTTGTCTGAGGATGGCAGCCAAGGGTACGTTTTGCTTGTTCCACTAACCATAGTGAGAGAGGGAGATAGGGGCAGCCTCATCACTGCTAATTGCTCATCTGTTAAATGGGAGCTGCAACAGCACTGGAGTTATTTAGAAAAGGTGTCATTTCCTAGGAACCGACACTTTCAGACAAGTTCCCCAGTGTTCATTTTGTGTGATAAGTAACTCCTGTGAGGATAAGCACTTTTACACCAAAAAAAGGGTAAGTCAGTTCATGGTGAAGTAACTTGTAATACTTGCTGTGCTACCAGTGTAGCACAGCAATTGCTACTGTGGTAGCAATTTGTGTGCTACCACAGCAAGTAGGAACAAAATCTGCTGTTGGAGTGCACTAAAAATTGACTGCTACCCCTTTTGCATTCTGAATGTCAATGCTGTAAATGTAACCTACATAACGTAATAATCATCCTGTATCCCCTGGAGTCTTTAGCTTGCTGTTGTAAGGGGCAAATAATGAAATTTTAGATAAATATTTCTACATATCTATAATCCAATTACGTAGGAATTATATAGAAAAATGCTGCAATGGTTGAAATGTTATATTTTTTTGAAATAATAGGTAAAATCACAGTTCTGCTTTAGTTTATTTCTGGACTGTTTTTTATTTCTTGACTGATAAGCATGTGTAAACTGTACATCTGGGGAAGAAAAGGATTTGGAATAAAGAGGACAAAGAGAAGGTATTGCAACTGTGTAGTTATTGCTCATTAAATACTTTCTGCTATTGTGATTATCTTAGATCCTTCTGTTTTGAGAGCCATTTTGGAACAGAAGATTATCCAAAGCTGAACAACAATTCTCATGACGCTTGATAACAGTTTTTCATATATGCATACATATATGCACACACATAGAGAGAGAGAGAGAGCATATACATACATATGTAGACATACACACACTAACGTAGATAGATAGATAGACAGACAGACATAAATTGTTTTCTTAAAGAACCTGATACTGCTGTTCATCTCAGTGGTGCAGTGGTTGTCCTTAGAAGTCATTTTTCAGTCCCGGTTGACTGTGTTTGAAATAGAATAATCCAGATTTAGAACAAGAACTTCAATTTTGTATAGCAAATTTTGTAAGGTAGAAATCAATTCTCAAGAAAATTGATAAGCATGAAGACTTCCATATTTCAGGCAAAAGTCTCAATTGTTGTTTCTGGAAGTTTGACCTTTACTGTTTATGTGTTGCTTGACAAAGCAAAACTGTCCTTTTGTTAGCTTTTATCACTTTTTTTAACCCCTCTCTTTACGAGATTTAATTTATGTGAGATCTGCTTTGCAGTATATGCTGAGCAATTTAGCCAGCATCTCTAAACTGAAAGTCTATTTCCCATACCTGATTGTTGCAATGTTTTTATATCATTGTAATGCAGTCATTACAATATCATATTGTAATATATAGAATGCTATACATATATATATATAGCATATATAATGCTATACAATATCATTGTATAGCAGTCACAAACCTCCATAACAAAGAACTCACGATATTAAAAGCAAAATGAAGGAAGTACAATTAAAGGAAGCATTAGAAATGAAAGGGTAGGGAAGTGATGAACTGATTTCTCTTTCATTTTGTTTCAAGTGGGAGAGATTATAAATTACTCATTTGAAATACCTAAACAGCCTCTTTCTTGGAATAAACACTGTGAATACTTACAGAGGTTAGTATGAGGTAAGTAAGTGCTAAGAGCTAAGTCCTGAGATGAAAGCAGTTCTTTCAGATCAGCATTACCTCTTTATAGAAATTTGTATGATTTAAGTATGATTAGAGCTCCTGATTTTTCTAAAGTGCCTTTTAGTTAAAACTTACAAGAATCTTGTAGTTCTTCCTGAGAGATGCTTGCAAAAGCATTAAGAAAGAAGGCCAGAACAAGAGAAATGAATACTTTTGAGTAATGAAACAACCTGTTAAAGCAAAACAAATATTGATGTTTTTGAAATACCCCATGGAAATGATTGTCATATATAGTGATGGAATTTTTCTCTAAGATACTATTTATGAATAACTATGGTGCATTAGATACCTAATGATTTGCCAATGAGTATCATTCAGCTTCTCCAGTAGCAGAGAATAACTTATTGTAGTTCAGTTTACTTTCAAGAGCTGCAAATGTGTATACCTTTCTTAGACCATATAATAAGTAGGAAATAGACGATTGAAGATTATCAAGTGTTCTTAATGGTACATTTAAGTCCAGACTCCCTCAGTCATATTCATGGTTTCTTTGCAAGTACTGTCATCAATAGTACTGTTCAGTCTGAAGAAATAAGAGACAATGAAATCTTCAGAATCGTTTGCTTTATGAGATGATGATTCTTCCAAATATATTTCAATGCAACTTTCTAATTCTTATTGCAGTATTTGGCCTGTATTCTCAAAGTATTGGCTTTATGTAACCATTCAATTCCCTTAATTATATTCATATTGTCAAAATATAGCCACTGTGGTCTGCTTACTCTCTTCTACCACTGAGGCTGTTTACTGTTGGGATTCCTTGAACTTTTCTTTGTATAGTGTCTTTGTCAATCCTACTTCTTCTAATCCTCTTCTTCTCTTAACATCTGGAGTGAATGTTGGGAAGTAGGACATGTTGAATACAATTTTTTCAATGGACATTGATGGATTTTTTGAACTAGATGTCTAATCTACTGTCTTGAAAAGTAGAATGAGATAGGCTTATGTTTCTGTTCAATTTTTGCCCAAGAATTCCTGTATAAGGGGTGGGGGTGGGGGAAGAAAAACCACATAAATTGGGCAAAGTGCTTTAACATTGCTAAGCTCTCATGAATTTGAAATGAACATTTAATTTACTAAATGCACTAACTTTTGTGCAATGCTTTGAATTTTTTTATGACAGTTTGTAGAGTTAACTTCCTGTATAGATAATGTGATCTTCATATCTTCTGTATAGATAAACATGATCTTCATATCTTCAAGGATTTTAGCCAACCATTCAGAAAGGAAATACATATGATTTTGCTCAGTAAAGTTTGGTGGGTTTGGCTGATACAGGTTGTGAACTTAATAGTTAACTTATTTTGTTTTTCCTTAGAAGAGTTAGAGATCTTGATTTTGCACAAGACATACAAAATAAAATACTATCTTTGATTTTGGTGTCTCTGTAAAAGCAAAGAGCAGCCTTAGATTCACCATAACATAGAATCATTTATTAACAGTCATATTTGCTGTTAGCGCACAGTACTTTGAACACTGCTTTTCAACAAGACTGGCCTTTTTTTACACTGTTATGGTTATCTAATTTATCCACTTACAGAGTAGACTCAGAAAAAAAGTTATCTAGACAACCTGTCAGTCATGGACAGAGAATGGCATAGCAGTTGTCCCTTCACAGAATTATTTCAAGGGAAATGGCGGACGTGAAAAGAGTGAAGTGAAAGATGGCAAGTGAAATATGGATATCCAAAGCACCTCACCCAGTAGGAGTAGAGGTCCTGAATCCCTCTGGAAGAAGCTGTTCTGCCTTTCAGTTTCTCAGGAAGCAAGACTTCAGCCTATGTGTACTATGTGTATTTTTAAAAATAAGTTTCTCAGAGCTTTGCTAGTATTGACTATTTTTGCAAGAGTTTGCAGATGTTTGGTTTGGTCTTCCTCTTGAGAATTGTTCACTTAAAACTCTGGAGCTGATGCAAAGGAAACTTAGATCATTTTAAATTGTCCCAAGTCCATATATATAATCTGTAATAAAGATGGAGAAAAAGGAAAATAGAGAGATGTGATTTGCCAAGTTAAAAAATGTTTTGTTTTGTAATCTGTTTAATAACTTATGACTTGTAAGGTTCCATAAGGTTTGGTTTTCATTATTATTTTTATGAGAGTATTTTAAAATGAAGGCACATACTGCATATTTTAGAAACATTTAAATCTGTTGTGTAACCGTTTACCTTGGTTAGTGGTAAAAGCCCTCACCAATTAATAATACTGAAAATAGGTTCACAAAAGGGGAGGTCCTTGAATAAACAAATATTTGACTGAAAAACAAAAATCAGTTCAGGTTAAATGGTAAATTTCCACAACATGGCAAGATGATCAGTGGAGTTTTTCAGGTCTGCATAATTCCTAATGATTCATAAAGGATTGTGTGTAATTAGGAGACTAAGTATGTCAGCTACTAAGTTAGTTAAAGTGAAAGTAAGTATGAAAGACTGCAAAAGGCTTCAACATAAAGTTGAAAGATTGGGCAATAAAATAGCAAATGAAATTTAAATATGGGTAAGTATAAAGTCTCTTCTATGGAGGGAAGAGGGAGGAAAGACATCTTAGCTCAGAGTTTGTAATAAGGTATTAAATAAATGATATTGACTTAACAGTCTGACGCCTCAACTTCAGGATACTCTAAAAAAATAGAAATGATTAGAGACTTTAGACAGCAAAATGACTTTATGCTGAAGGTACAGATGTGGCACTTTTGAATGTCACTGCTCAAAATAAACGGACACAAATGAATAAAAGTTTGTTTTTTTATTCTCCAAACTGAAAGAAATGCATTGGGTATAAGGAAAAAGCATATGAACAACAAAAGAATTTTCAAAAGATTCACTTTAAAGTATTTTTAAAAGCTTTTTTTTGCTATTTAAATATCAAATGTTAACATAGTTATTAACTATGAAATAGGAACTGTATAATTCAGTTTTTATAACTGAAAACATCGAGTATTAAAATTATGAACCTCTTTGAAGAGAAATGACAAAATTATCAAGAAACTGAGAATCAGTGCTAAAGAAAATATTGATTAAAAATGTCCCTTGGATTATGTTCCAAAAAGTATTTGTGGATCCTACTCCTTCACTAGATATCCTTGTTGGTGGGAACATTTTACAGTGCGTCACTGAGCCAAATATGATAAAGATAGGAAATGCCCTGACTATTTTTATTCTACAAAATTCTTCATTATTCCTTTCATGTCACTCCTCGAATGTATCAATAACATTCATCAAATACTTAAAATGAACTTATGATCAAATACGTGTGTTTCTAACAAATATGTTTGACATGTTTGAATCATAGAATCATAGGCCGGAAGGGACCTTAAGGTTGGAAGGGACCTCAGAGGTCATCTAGTCCAACCCCCCTGCTCACGCAGGGTCACCCAGAGCACAGGGCACAGGGCTGCATCCAAGTGGATTTTAAAGATCTCCAGAGAAGGAGACTCCACAACCTCCCTGGGCAGCCTGTGCCAGGGCTCTGGCACCCTCACTGTCAACAGATGTTTCCTTAAGTTCCTGTGGAACTTTTGGTGTCTCAGCTTGTGGCTGTTTCCTCTAGTCCTATCAGTGGCCACCACTGAAAAGAGGCCGCCCCCTCCTCCTCACTGCCTCCCTTGAGGTATTTATA
>VZSG01000515.1:362422-372433 GCA_013398315.1 Nothoprocta pentlandii | reverse complement strand
TATTTGAAAATCCTGATCTGAATTTATCTGCATGGTTACCACCCCACTTCTGCAATTCCAGTAGGTTAATGAAGCAGGGTTTTTTATTACAAAATCAATTGCTGGCACTTTCTCAACAACAGCATGTTCGTCTGTGTTTTCAGTGATCTCTTTCTCTCGCTTTTTTTTTTTTTTTTTTTTTTTTTTTTAATTTATTTTATTTATTTAAGGACAGACTACCATCTTCCAAGGAATGGCAGTATTTGAGCTCACTGCTCTGCAGTTCCCAGTATTTCTTCTGGAGATATTTCTGTAAATGGGAGTTACGGTGGCAACCTGCCAATCCACTGGCATGGGGGCTGTTTATAATGATAGGTTACATACGTTGGCCAGCAGTTCTGTAATTTCACATTTGGGCGTTGAAGGAACTCTCAAAATTCATCTTAAAGAAGTAGAAAAGCTATCTTTTCCTTCTCAATATATAATATATAAAACCACTTAATCCTTTTGGTGGTATGGTGATTTGGTACAGAGAAGGAAGGAGTTGTATTTCAAACTTTGACAGATTGTTTACTTTGGTCATGTATTTGATCTGTTTGACTTAAAACTAAAACTCCAAAAAACACACAAGAAAACCTCAAATCATGTTTTTAAAATTTTGTCTGAGTATATGGACTTAGAAGTTTTTCAAAGAACTACTTAAAATGGGTTGTAAGTAAAAACATAAGTGAAATTGCAAGCTTTGTACTATGATTTTTATTTTTTTTTTTCGTGTAATACTTGATAGGCTATTAAAATTCATAGAGTATCTGCAGATTCTGGGTACTTTACATCAAAGTGACATGTTAAATTTACAAGTGAAATAAGTATTTCTCTTTTTGGGACAGAGTGCTCAAGAAATCTCTTTAGAGATTTTCAAATTTAGAATCTTGACACTCAGCTGTATAACTTTGCTGTTAAAGATTGCTTCTTTGGATAAATCATGGCATTTGAGTTTATTGTAGAAATCTGTCTAAGAGGGAAGTCTATCTCATACACAGGATATTCCAAAGAACTAGATTCACAAATCTTAAATCGTAGTTTTATAATCAGAGCTCTTTGAGTGTCATGGTGCTGAAGTCATCCTTAGAGGGATATGACTGTAAAAAGGTATTTTCTTTCACAAATCTCAGGAGGGATATTTTAAACTGCAGATCTTTTTCCACTCTGTTCTCTATGCTGACCTCTGAACTTGTGTGGCAGGTGCTCTGGAGACCTTCATGTCTGTAGCAATCATATTGGTCTCCTAAAGTTTGAGTTGTATGAAGTTAAGAAAGGTTAAGATGCTGGTGACAAAGAGAAGATTTTCCTCCATGGACAGATATCAGAAGCTCTAATGGGACTTCTGAAGCTTTTCTTCTTCTGTGTCATGGTCTAGGGCTTATCCCCTTAAACATACAAATGGAAATGGTCTGTGCCCCACATACCCATCCACCTGTTTCCCATTTGGGAAATAATACCTCTGTGCTTTAGGCAATTGACTACGAATATGCTTTGCATCTTAAAAATGATAGATTTCTGTGTACTATAGGAAGCTTACTGAGATTGGTGCCAAGCAGGTTGGACAGGCAGCTGAGTATTAAAATGACCCACAGTGGTTAAAAGGTTAAAGGTTAAAATGACAAAAGAACTTTTTTGAAAGCTTGTGATTAGGTTGATGGACCTTGTCTCCAATGTGTTATCTCACATCTATCCCTACTATTAGAATGAGAATAATTCACTTCTCATGTGGGTTTTCTAAGATTCATTTTGATTCTTATGTAAATATGATAATACATGCATAGAGTTTTCCACTTTTTATTTTTAAGTAGTATATAAATTCCTAATTTAATATGACCTTGCAGTTGCCTAGGTACTAGCACACTGCACAATCATGCTCTAGGGTGATCCTTGAAAGGATTAGCTCATCTGCTACAGCTTCCTCGCTGGAGTTAGTGTTGCCTCCCACCAGGATAGTCTAGTCAGGATACTTTTGGGCCACCAACAGAATAGGGAGTTGCCAAAGTAAATGTTTTCCAGTAAGATTTCACACTCAGGCCTAATGAAATAGACATTTTTTTAACTGTTGCTGTAGAGCTTAGTTTCTCTTCAAGGTTTATAATGAAAATATTTCATGACTTGTTGACATATTCATATGGTGATTTTCAAAAGAGAGATTTCATTTACAAAATGATCTTGGCAACAAGCTGGAATATCTGGGATGTTGAACATGACTGTTGACAGGCAAAATTGGGACTGAATCATAACTGACATTAGTTTTGCAGCTGAGCCATTTTTAGAACTGACCAATGAGGCTGGCTGTGGTGTTTCTGAGAGTGCAAAAGTGAGAAGGGTAGTCAGTGAATACCTGCAGGTGATACTGGTTGTGGAGGTAGAATGAACTTCATGAATGGCAGGTTCTGACTAAATCATCCAGCTCCAGCGTAACTCCTCTGGCTGATCACACTACTAAAATGGGAAAGAAAGAATTCTTGTAATTTAAGAAACAACTTGTAGTGAGAAAAGCCTCTTTCTTTTATTAGTAATTAGAACAGTAAAGAAAATGAATTACTTAATTTGCCTTCTTCCCCGTTCTTCTTTGCATCCTGCATTTATGTGCTAATAACAGTATTTCAGTTCCAACTTTTGGCTTATTGTGCAGATTTCTATGTGCATCAAAAATTGGCTAATTATTTCTCTTGATTTATAAATTTTGAAAATAATACAATAGTTCCTCTAATTTCTTCATTAAATGAGCCCAATAATGTATATAAAATTCAACTAAATTCAACTTCCCATTAGAAAGTCATGCTAGTATGCAATGCAGAATATCTTAGAAATTCTCCATTTTTAATTACCATTGTAGTCACTCAGCATCTTATAAATGTGGGAATTATCTTTATATCATTCACTACAATAGGAATACATCTTTATAGTAGTGAAAATGATAGTCTAACTTTTTAATACTACTCTGAAGAAAAACATACGTATTTCATGCAAGTCGTGTGTAATGATACCATGTGTAATTTAGGAATCTACTGATAACCAGTGCTGTGATTACTTTTTTATATCAGAAGTATTTCTCTGAAGTCTGATATCCATAATTGTATATCATTGTGTGTATTTGACAAAAGAGATAGCTAATAGATGACATGTCAAGCCATAAAATTCTGAGCTAATGACATATAGTTTTGACAACATTTAAAAATTCACATCGCCTTGTAAACTGACTTTGCTGAATTGGTGCAATATAGTGAGTCATAGCGGTGGTAAAGAGAGAATTTGCAAACAGTGTCCAAAGGGACTGGGCAACTGCTGGTCTTAAAACCTGAAAGATATCTTGAGATAAGATAATGACAGTTTGGTAGTGCCAGAGATGAATTCATGTCTGCTGTAAATTAGGGCTAAAGTAAGCGAGTAAACAATTTAATACAATATTTTTTAAAAAATACATATGTATAAACATGCATAGAAATTAAAGGATTTCCAGATTGGTTTTGGTATACAGTTTTAAATTTGAAAAATTAGCTTTCCTAATGAAAATGTAATGCTGTGCTCTAGAAATGCTCATTTTACCATGTAACATATAGTATTTCTGCTAAATAAAAAGCAGAATGTTATTTGTAAGTATTTGTAAGTATATTTTAAAAATTATTTGACATTACATGTAGTATGCTTATAAAAGAAATGGCAGAACTTCTGTTTTCCAGAAAAGAAAAAGCAGAGTAGATTTTTTTTTTTAATATTTGGTCATTCTCATTTTTTTTCCTCAAAAAAATTAAATTCTTGTTTTTACACAGATGTGGACCTTCACTGCCTGAATTTTTCTTGCAGTGTTTTGTGGTACTAGCATATGTGCAAATTGTATAAAGAAGGCTTGTATGAGGAATGGCTTGTGAAACAGAAGGTTATAATATGCTCTTTCAACATGTTGAAGCACAATATAGCACAATATAGTATATAGCCCAAAAAGAAAAAGAGGATACAACAATAACCATCATGAAAACTTCAAGAACTTTTAACCTCTTAACTTTCTTCAGATACATGTTAAAAGGGTAAAAGAAAGATTTGTTCAGGTGTGTTGCTAGACTGATGGGTCAATGGGAGGAGAACATAAAGTTTTTTTGCTCTTAACTTTCAAAACACTTTTTTTCTTCTATATGTAAACTAGATGTTTGTCATGATCTGTTTGATATATAACTACCTTTTATTATTAAATATTTAACCTTAATGAAGAAATAGATGGCAAAGGTATTGCACAGAACAGAAATGCAAATTAAAGTAAGTTGATTGCGTATCTGGGGTCTGTCACTACCAGATCTAATATTGTCCATGTAGTAAATGAAATAAATTACAGAAGATGGGTCTAGAAATATTTTGACAGATTTTGTTCAATCTTCTGTCTTCCACAATAAATTTGCAAACATATTTTGATATTATCACAGCTCACAAATTCAAAAGTGCTGATTTGTTACTAAATGTCTGAGGGAGGAAATTCCTCCAAATATTTATGTTTCAGGAAAATGTGAAAATTCTGTGAAATGTGATGTGAAAATCTATTAAATTATTCTGAGTATAAATTGAAACATTTTGGCATTTGTTTTCTTTACGAAAGTAAAAATTTCAGAGAAAAAGATTGTTTGTACCCTTCTGAAGAATTGTCAGTCTAGATCAGTCTAGAGAACTGTCTTCTAAAAAGTCTTCTTTGATTTTTAGAAAGCAGAATTTTTCAGTATAAGACTACTTTAAAATACTGTTTAATTATTAACTTGAATTAGTGACATCAGTGACATTGGGAAATATTTTGTCTTACTGTCCTTTAAAAACTCAAGTACTTTTGATGATATTCTGATCATTCAATATCCATCTTTGTCTCATAGATTCATAGAATGTCTCATAACATTCATAGAATGATGGTACTTATTGCCTTTCTTTACTGTTTTAAATGGCATAAAGGGTAAAGATAGTTTGTTTACCAAAGATACTATTGTATTTTTTGATCTCCTAAACTACTTTGAAGATATTCAAAACAGCAAAGCATCATACTAAATAAAAGTTGTAACACAGCAACTAATCACTCACCCTCCCCCCACCCTGTGGTCTAGTTCTTCCTATTCCTATCATATTAAATATGATATTTATTCCTATTCCTATCATATTAAATATGATAATATTTCCTACATTCACTTCTCTATAAACAGAGGACAATATATTTTAGTTAAAGCAATTCCAGTGTTTTTTAAATTGTAATTACTTAAATGAAATATTTCATCTTCTATCACTGCAATGTTCAGCTTACTTTAGCTAATAATGTGCATCTCCCTCCTTCAGTACATTGCCTGTAATCTGCTGCAGTGCATCATCCTTATGGAGCTCATACAGGATTAGACAAAGAAGATATGGAAGAATTTCATGAAAGTTCTTTGTCCTGTTCTAGTAAGTTTGCATGAATTAACATATGTTATTCAAACTTCATCTCCCAGGGTGTGATAATCTCAACTTTTTGTATTCTTCCTTTACTTGTAAATTTATTTGGGCAGAAACCAACTCAGTCAGAGTATGAATAAAATATGATGGTTTAGGGGCAATAAATATTATCCACATAATTTCCCTAACAGTTTTTACAGGTCTCCAGAAAGAATGATTCAGTATAAACATAAATTGTTATTTTAAATGGAAAAAAATACACTGAATATTGAATAAACTTTTTCTTTTCTTAAAAACTTCCTGCAGATGTTACATTACTTGAAAGAGAAATGATCCTTAGTAAGTTCTAAAATCAATTTATACTGATAGAATCAGCAGCATTGTGAGGAACTTTGTTTTACTTCTTTTTTAATATTTCAGTTGTCCTATGAAAGGAAGATATCCAATGGTGGACCAAAAAAGGTTTTGGATTGTTGGAAACTGCTGAACATACCTCATTCTATTATAAATAAAAATATATTTTTAAATTTTTTATTTGAACTGAAGTTCTGGTTATTCATGCAGAGCTTATCCGATACACTTTTTGCATTATTTCAGTGGTATTTTAAACTGATGTCAAGGTGATGAAATATATACTAAAGCTTACTTGGCTGAGTGCTGAAGTCTGGAAGCCATCCAGACATTTTCCTGCAGGCAGTCTCTTGAAGTCAAAACAAAAAGATGCTGTACCACCAAAATACCAATATAGAAAGAACTTATAACACATACTTTTTTTTCATTTTACTGATTGCAAAGCATTTTTAAGTAATGTTTTTCTAAAGCATATTATTGAATGATTGCAAGAAGACAATTATCACTACATGAGATTACCACAAAATCATTATTTACTACGGTATGTAATACAGTTTGTTGAGTTCAATCCATTTCATGGCAAACAGGTGTGTATATTGCAGAAACAACATCTCTACATCTAACACTAATTGAAATACATGAAGCTGGGTGTTCTAGAACAAAAGCCAAGGATTAAGCTGGCATAAAGCCTAAACTAACTCTTCCTTCTGTAATAGCTATATACAACAAATCTGTACCAGTTAAGTGAACAAGCTGAGGAATTATTCTTTATAACAACTCACCAAAGTATTATGTTTTGTGAACATATAGAAAAGCAAACATGAAGCATAAGTAAATAACTCCTGTGTATTCTTTTCAGTAAATCCAAGGTTAGGACTCAAATGCAGAGTAGAGAAATAAGCACATGACGTAATTTTGCCTACTCCTTTCTCTGATTACGTTAAAAAAAAAGAAACAAGAATCAGTTGCTTCAGAAAAAAAGGAAGAAAAAGGAACTAATGACGAAACAATTAAATGTCAGTAATGAAACTCTGAGTCTGCAAGAGTTCAGAAGTAAATGTACATAGATTTTCTCCTAAAACATTTCTGAAGCTAAAAAAAATAAAAAAGGAAAGAATAACAGTAATAAATTCAGATTTTAAAGTAATGAAAGTAGTGAAAACTCAAGGAGAACTCAGTATGAAAGATAGCAATAAGAATAGAAATAAAGAAAAGTTTAGTAAAAACAGTTCCTTACCTACTGTTTTAGTCTTTATAGGTGGTCATTTTCTTCCAGTAAACTTAGCGGTAGCAAGTTTTTCACAGGTCTTTCTGATCCCAAGAAGTGCTACTTTCTGTCATCTCAGAGATACCCCTTGTTTCCCTTTGCACACACTTAGCTGCTTACAAGTTAAGGACAAATTGCTTTCTCTTCCCTTTGCCATATCTATCTTACCTACTCTTTTTAAATAACTCAAATCTAGAATAAGCTTCCTATGGACAGAGATAAGGCTGGGGTACTCAGTGCCTTTTTTTGCCTCCTTATTCTTTGTCTTCATCAATGTAACTCAGGTTTTTGTGCTTAGGATATGGTACAAAGATAGGAATCATGCCAGTGGTCATTTACATAGAATCGTAGAATCATTATGGTTGGAAAAGACCTTCAGGTCATCAAGTCCAACCGTAAACCCATCACTACCATGCCTACAAAACTATGTCTCTAAGTGGCTCATCTACTTGATCTTCATGTCAATGTGTACTTGACCCTTAAAATCCCTGGGACCTCAGAGTTTCTGAGAGAACTGGTCTATCTCTTTGCAAGGCCATTTTCTTTTCAAATAAACTTTGAAGGAAAGATGGAGATCAAAGGAGAGTCTTGATGACAGAAAAGACAAATGTTGAAGACATCTTCAAAAAAAAAAGATCAAAAGGATCATCTGAGAAACTACAAGCTGGTTAGCTTCACATCCATTCCTAGGAAAATCATTGAGCAAATCTCTTAAAGCACGTTTCTGGGCACATGAAGGAGAAGATGGTGAGTGGGAATAGACAGCATTACTTGACCAAGAGTAAGTCATGCCTGACTTACTTTATAGCTTCGTGTAAAAGATAAAATGACTAGATTTGGGACTGAGACAGGAGAGCAGTGAGTGTCATTTATGCTGACTTTAGCAAGGCTTTTGATATTATCTCACACAATATTCTACCCAGTTTAGAATAAGAAAATCTGTATGAGTGGACAACCAGATGAATTAAAAAAAAAAAAAAAAAAAAAAAGAGTGTTTGGATGTTTGGGCTCTGAGTGCTGTACTCTACATGGAGATTGCAACAAGTTATGCATGCTTTTTGACATGTATATCAGTGGCCCAAAGAGGATAAATGACAGGCATGCTGCTCAAGTTCATCATCATTCCTCCATATTTAGAAGACAGTGTGCATTCTCCTAAGAGATTTCTGATTTATTTTGAAATGTGGCTATGTGAAGAATAGAAAATGCCAATGCTTATGAGCTCTAAACGCTGTAACATCCTTTTCGTAATTGCCTCTTTATTTAAGAATATAGGCTCAAGTATCAAAAATGAAAATAAATGTTGACTTATAAAGCACATGATATTAGGCTTAGTGTGTTTAACTTGGCTTCAGTTTAAGAACCTGTGAACTACAGCCATTGTAAAAGGAAATTGAGAAAAGTAAGAGCTATCTCTTTATTGGTTGTGTCCTGTTCATTTTCTTGTTTTGCTTTGCTTTGTTTTGTTTTGTTTTATTTTCTTATCTCCTTTTGTCAGACCAGTTTAAAGCAGTGAAGTGATTTTGTCAATTCTTCACTGATATGCTGACATGCCATTCCTTAGAGACCTTCTTGCCTGCCACAGAATAGTGGTTTGAAGTGTATTTAATATTTATTAATGCTAGACATGTTTGGATTAAGCTGATTTCAAATCAAATCCTTATTGCTTCTGGTAATTTGAGAAATTTTATAAACTTGGAAAACCTTGGAACTTTATTTTGGTGTTATAAAGTTGTCATTTAATATTCTTGCTGAGGCTGAAGGAGAGAATATCAGACCAGCTAGAAGCTATTACTGAGAACAGTGACAATGCAAAATGATTAAGACACTCTCTCTGGAGATGTGTGTGGGAAATCTAGGACACCATGTTAAATATATTTCTATTTTTGCTTAAGAATGTTTCAGGAATAAACAGTCTCTTGTGCTAATAACTTTCCAAGGACACTTGTCTAACTTTAACCTACCTTGCTTTAACATTCAGTTAACACAGCACATGGCAGTTGGACAGGATCCCAATGTTAGGAACACCCTAAATGATATACTCCTCATTACTCATGATCCACATGGTATGTATAGAAAGGCAAAGCAGCCAAATCTCAATCTGTGATTGCCTTTAATGGGGGTGAAGGGGGATACTCTGGAGCTACAGGGAGTCCAAAACAGAGACAAACATAGAAACGGCATGGTCAAGGGCTGTTTCAATAACATAATGGGGATATGATGATTTGATCCAACTATACTCAACACTTATGAATAGATGGGACTTCTGAAAACAGTGTATTCCAAAGTGTAATAGTTTCAGGTTCAAATCTGCTGGAGAACTTTCAGTTAAATAATGAAATATCTTGCTCTCATTCTTGTGAGTTTATTATATGAATAAAAGAAAGAGTTGTAGAGTAAGTTATCACAGACAGCCTTCTAACTATAGAAACATGCTATGTTAATGGGGAGAGCTGCGAAAGTTGGCACTACTGGATTTTGGGAATTGAGCCTGCATCTTTATGTATGGTGATAATTATAAGGCATAGATTTAGCACTAGCTTTTTCCTGAGAGAGAAGGAATGAATAGACTTTATCTGCTGCTTAGCTACTGTTTTCAGAAAATAAAAACAAAATGTCTTTCAAAATCTTGAACTCATTCTGTTCTTATTTTTGTGGTACTGCTTGTGCTGCCATGTCTTGAGGGTGACCTTTTTAAAAGCTTTTTAAATTTTTTTTTTAACATTGGTTTCTCTGGTAATGAATGGTTTCAGATTTTAAAATGAGATTATTACAAGCAATATAATTACAAGTATTATCATTAAATGCTGTCTGCATTTTTTTAAAAGTGTAACTCTTTCATAAATTGCTGTTATTAGAGATTTATTTTAATATCTGATACAGTCACAGTGAATTTGTGAAATAATAAATTGTATAGTGAAATAGAATATTCCTGTGCTGTCTATTGTTGCACCTTTAATTTAATAATT
>VZSG01000515.1:284267-355658 GCA_013398315.1 Nothoprocta pentlandii | reverse complement strand
TCGATTTTATGTAGTTCATGGTCAATGCATAGCAGGAGCTGCCACAAAGAATCTTCAGGACAGTCCAGAATTCCCATCAGAAGCACTCTTGCACCAAATAGTCAAATACGCTGTTTTGAAAATTGCTAGGAGTTCATGGAATCCTCTTGTTTCCAGACAGTTCACTGTTGTGAATCTGTGCATTTTCTCATTTATTCAGATGATCATCTAGGGGGTTACTTGACCACACAGGAAATTACTGACTTAAGTGTGCTAGCTGCATGTACAGACACGGCCCTGATGCCCAGCTATATATACAAGTTATGTTGTTACAGCTCTTTTGCCAAGTGTTGTTGTGTTGTGCAGGTTTCTGAATTCTCAGTTTCTGTGCAGCTTTCTCTAGCATATCTTCAGATTCATCTGATGGTATTTCTTCTCAGCAGTCATCTTTCAGGAAATAATTTAGATGCAATTAGCTTCCAGCAGATAACTATTTAAAGACAGTATTCTGCATCTAGAAACTTCCTTTCTTCTAGAAACCTAGCAGCTGCGTTCTTTTCCTGGTGTCAAAGTTCAAAGCAGAAAAAAGCAATACCTCAGTATTCTATTTTGCAGACTCCTCTGTTTGTACACAACTCTTCCTTTTGCTGCATTTGAGTGATTGGGATCTTACTTACAGTCATTTTGTGTTGCCACTCTACTGTCCCTGCCTTAGAAAAATCTGGAGGCTTATCTTTTCTATGAACTGTTTCCTAAGTGTAGTTGGCTATGAGGTTTCCATTAGTACAGACTGCAGCTTCAAAAAAATCAAAGCTATCTTTATAGAAGTAAGTCAGATATACTTAATTGGTTTTTTTTCAATGTGAAACAGAATTGGAATTATTAACACATTAAGAATGTCTTTTCTCAAAAATAGTTCTATCTAAATATCAGAATATTCTAAATGCAAGTGTTGCTGATCTTCTTTGTATTAAAGTCATGTTATTTTTCAATGTATTTCAATTTTATTTTTATTTGTTTTTGCTTTACACATAAAAACAAAATGATAAAATCAAAACAAAATACTTCAGTATTTTATGAGTATTGGTGAAATCAGACTTTCTCCACAAGATATTGTTACCGGTTCCGTTCTCAATTATTAAGGTTGTGGAGAAATTTCTCACCAGTCCCACTGAGTGCTTCATATGGAGACTCACTTCTCTCAGCCTTTTGTGTGTGACTGAAAGTAAAACTTTTCTGGACGTGGAAGTTCTTGTTTGTACTGACCAAGATCTTGTTTGTAATTTGAAGTTATATTGCTATTATACCATCAAAGAGCCTGAGTTACCCTATGGTCTTATGAAAGACGGAGTGGCGGACAAGAGTATTCAACTGCATGCTTT
This sequence comes from Nothoprocta pentlandii, assembly GCA_013398315.1. Taxonomy (NCBI): domain Eukaryota; kingdom Metazoa; phylum Chordata; class Aves; order Tinamiformes; family Tinamidae; genus Nothoprocta; species Nothoprocta pentlandii. The sequence continues at coordinate 354,297 of VZSG01000515.1, read as the reverse complement.
CTAGCAATAGTTTTCCACCACCTTTTCCACTGAATTGTTATCTCTTATCTTGTATTGCTGAAGGGCCAGTATTTTTCCCTATTTGCAGCTTATATGCTTGATTTTGTGGTGTAATTCGGTGTATTATTGCACACAGAATGTATTTGTAGTTGGAGAATCTGAATAGCCCTTTTGATTTTCAAACTTTTTGTTTGGCTTAGTGCTTATATTCCATAAGTTTTCACCTGCATTTCTTAATACATTGGGATTACTTTGTTTAATGGCCTTGTTTCATTGAAGCTGGATGTGAGCCATACCAGTGACCCATTATGGTTCCTCATAATCTCCTCCTTTCCTGTGTCTTACTTTGGGGAAGATAGAAGTAAGAGCTACAAGATGCTTTCATGCACGTGGCTAATCTTCTCTGGAGTCAAGGCTGCACATTGCACAGCTGCAATTCCTTAGTGGAAGCAGATGAACCATGACCTACTCCTGACGGCCACTTTGGGTTACATCATCCCATAGTCACCACCCACTGATGCAGCCAGCCAGCCAGAGGGACGCGGCGAACAGTCGGCCTTTCATTGACACTTCATGAATTAACGGCTAGGGGCTGCTCAAGAGGAGCTCAATTGGCATGTCTTCCTCCTAAGAGACTTAGTGTTTGAGATCCTTGTGGCAGAAATTCAGGGAAAAGAGAGGATGAATTACTACAAGTGTCTAACTGTTGCTTTGGAACTCATTGTCCTTTTGGTAACAGTGTTTTTTGTTTGTTTGTTTTGTTTTGTTTTGTTTTTTATTTTGTTTTGTTTTTCTTCTGTGCTGCTTGGTTAGTGTATTACCTAAAAAGATAACGTTCTCCATGCAGAATGCTTGAGGGAAAGTGCTGAAGTTGAATTCCCATTCTTCTTGCATGACATCCTTTTGGTTCTTATTAAATGATGACTGTATGCCTCTGTTTCTTATCATCCTTATTTAATATTTCAGCTCTCAAAAGGAGTGACATGCAATGTGGTGAGCAAATGCTTCCTTTCGCTGTCTTGCTGACTTCAGATCTGCCCCTATAATGTGATCTAGCCCTATAATGTGACCTGTCAGGCTACTGTTGGTTAGAATGTGCCTTTCCTTTAAGATTAGAAATCAACTGAGGGTTCAAACTAAAATCATCCTACATTATGACTTCCTGTTAGATGATCAAAACAGAAGAAATGAGTTGTTAATTTTCTGCAAATACAGTACTATCCAATATGCTAAGACAAAAGCTGTAGAACAATCAAAGCACTTTTGAGTTAACCCTAAGTAATGACCTCTTATTACCAAACAAAAGAAACTCTCCAGGGCAAAGGATTTTCAGTCATATTCAGGGTCTTTCAAAGGCTTTCAATATCTATAAGTTCACCAGATCTGAAAGGCAGAGGATAGCTGTTAGACAGCCAGGAGAATTACATTGGTAGCCTTCCCCTCAACTTGCTTACTAACCTATCTTTTTGCATATATATGGATGATGTATGATGATCTTTGCATCTATATGGATGATCTTTTATCTCACCGAAACAGCAGTAAGGTTATTAATCTGAATTGTAGATTTCCTGTTCCACAAATAGATCTATTCCAGAAATAGATTTTCATAGCTTTGTGAAAAAAAGCAGAAAAAGCAGAATCTTTTGATATTAAAGGACACTGTAAAGGACAAAATTTGTCATATTTTTATATGAAAAACAACTGGCAGTGATTGTATCTCTGTTGTATCATAAAAAAAAAAAACAAATGATTTACTATTTAGCAATCTGTTTTCCTTCATTTTGGTGTAGCACACAAACATCTGTCCATCTACTTTACTTTTAAAAATAACTGCCATATTGGATATCTGCCCATTTTATCCAGTAGTGACTTCATCACGACTTTATTTAGGCATTTATTTTTGTAGAGTATATTTACAAATTAGGTAGGGAAGGGAAATCCTGGAATCAATATTAGTTTTGGGTTTTTTTTTGATAGAAATTCAAATATGTTTCAAGTGAAGTAAGATGTGAAACTTGATATGAGAGGTTTTTGTTAAAGTTAAATTTTTTTCAGGAATATTCATACCAGTTTTCTGTGAGATATCAAACAGTTTTAGAGAGGAGTTAATAAATATTTATTTTAAAGAAAGCTAAAATAGCACTAAAGATAAAACGGATGTGACCTCTTTCTGTATTTTATCTGAGAATTTAATTCCTCTACAAGGTTCTCCTGGTTCAGTGAGCCCTGTCCAAGTTCATACAGGTGTACAGTCTTTTAATTTCTTAACTCTACATTTGTTTTGACTAAATCTATTCAAGATTTATTGCATTTACCTCAAATATTATCCCAACTAAATTATCCCAAATCTGCAAAATCTAACTGGAAATTTCTCTAAAATTTCAGTGAAACAGCTAGCATTTCCTTCCTCTTCTTGATCTTAAAAGGCTGTAAGGGCAGTCTGTCTGTCTTAGGAGAATGCTATCAATTTTCTTTCCTGAAAGAAAATGAACTTATGGGAAAACCAGGAAACTAAATATCTGAGAAGCTTCAAAATTATTTATGGTGTTTATTTGAGAAATCTGAAGCTTTTTGTAAGTGGAAGGATGGATTTGCTTTTCCAAAACAGTTTACAAGCTCTGAAAAAGAAGACTCTCAAAAAGAAGACTTCTTACTATAGAACATAGAAAATGTGTGATACATTACTATAGATAATAATGGTTTAAATAAAACTTAAGTGATTCATGTTCTTGAGAACAGAACACTGAGCGAATAGTTGAGCAGATTCTTATTGAAACTAAAGTTTCAATAGTCTTTGAAACTTCCTACTGTCACGTGAATAAATAGAACAACTCTTGAATGGGGTCACTGTCAGGCAAGAGAAAAGTAGAGAAATCTGTTTAATAGAACAGTACAATTGGGAACTGAGTTCTTACTGGAAAACACCTGTTTCTTCCATTATTTTAACAATATGAATATACTCTAGTGGTCACATTTCTAATTTTGTAAAATTAAAGTTATAGGAAGAGAGACGTCAAATGTTCTAAGTCGTGGAAGAGCATCCACAGGTGGCTGAGAATGTGTAATATTTGAGATGAGTTAGGTGATCATGTCTTTGGTTCATAATATTCTGTAAATTATGTCTATAATTTAAATTAATTCAGAGAAAAACATTTTAAGGATTAAGTGGTACAAGTGCCATTAATATTTATAGACTAGATAAAATGCCAGCAGCATACCAAGTTTTAGATATCTATTCTTAAATAATGCTTTTCTAAAGTTTGCCAAAATGTTTTCTGATTTTTTTCCCCATTCTTCAGAATGAATTATAAAAAGGAAACAATGTAAATTAAGCTATAATTAAATGACTTCTGTGACTTGTATCTGTGATTAGTTTTTATCCTTTACGGGAAAGAAAAATAGGCTGTACCAAGACCATTGTAAGACCTTGCCTCTAGCAAGAAACTGATTTTTTGTTTGCCATTTTATTTCGAATCAGTATGTCATATAGCTAAGGTATGTTTATCCATAGAATAAAAAGAACTAGAATAGGTGTTTTCCTATATATAAAAATAGGGCTCATAGGGGTATTTTGAACTATTTAGTACAGTCCCACAGCCTCATCTTTTTTTACAAGCTGATTTTAAGTTCCATTTTTAAGAGTTAGTTTTTGTTGACAGTACTGCTAAGGCAAGGCAGTACCAGAGCTCTGACCCACCCTGACACACGCATCTCCTCCCCCCGCAAAACAATGATATTAAGAAAGGTGTGTGGAAAACAGCTATATGGGCCAAAAAGAGATTTTTTTTTTCAATTCCATATTTTCGTGTAACAGTTTCCATTTTTAACACAATATTTAGATAAATGAGGCAGAGGAGCATGTCAAGAATTTGTATATTGTGTCGTCCAGACTATGGACAAGTTTGTAAAGAACGAAAAATTCAGTGTGTGGTCTATGGGAATGAAGTGATGGAAGATAATAATACATAGAAATACATAGGAAAGAAAAGAAACAGATATCTACAGGACAATTTGATTTCCAAACCATGTCTGGATTTTCTGATTGGACATATTATTTCTGTATATTGAATAGAAAACTTTAAATAACTTCACAGAATCACAGAATCACAGAATATTTAAGGTTGGAAGGGACCTCTAGAGATCATCTAGTCCAACCTTCCTGCTCAAGCAGGCACACCTAGAGCATGTGGCACAGGGTGGCATCCAGGCCATGACTGTTCTTCTGCTTTAACTTATATTGATTAAGGTTCACTGTCAAATTCAAGCTGCTTATAATTTACAATGTGGAAGCACTTTTGACTTAAACAATAGACTATATCTTATTTATATATAAATTCTGCTTGTAATTCTAACAATAAGTAAAAAGATTGATTTAATTTATAATATTTCAAAATGGAAAATACGGAGGCCTACCACTATTATATTCATTCAAGCACCTCTTTCCACCTGGAGTATTGTGTGCAGTTCTGGGCTCTCCAGCACAAGAGGGACATGGAGCTTCTAGAGCGGGTCCAGCACAGAGCAACAAACATGATTAAGGGACTGAAGCCTCTATCTTATGAGGAAAGACTTGGTGAGTTGGCCCTGTTTAGCCTGGAGAAGAGAAGACTGTGAGGGGTTCTTATTAACATGTACAAATACCTGAGGGAAGAGTGTAGGAGGAAGGGGCCAAACTCTTCTTAGTGGTGGCCAGTGACAGGACAAGGGGTAGTGGGTACAAATTGAAACCCGGGAAGCTCCATCTCCATGTGAGGAAGAACTTCTTTCCTGTGAGTGTGACACAGCTCTGGAACAGGCTGCCTAGAGGGGTCGTGGATTCTCCTCCTTTGGAGAAGTTCAGTACAAGACTGGATGCCACCCCATGCCACGTGCTCTAGTTGTCCCTGCTGGAGCAGGGAGGCTGAACTAGATGTTCTGAAGAGGGACCTTCCAGCCTCAACCATTCTGTGGATCTGTGGTTATGGCCCTTTGCCTATGCATTAAATAAACTTTCACAGAGTTAATTAATTGGCTCTGGAATCTCCAAGATATTCTGCAGTACTTCTATCATATTAATAAATATATATATAATTAAATATATATATCACAACAGTCACTCCAGGGTGGAGATCTTTAGACAGATAATAGTTTGCTCTTTACAGTTTTGACATATTGCTGGGCATCCAAATGCCTTGTTACTTTGCTGCATGTTGTAATTTTAGGAATACCCTAGCAGATTGTGATGGAAATTAATTATGTTCTTTTATTTTCTGCTTAGAAATCACATAGTATTTACAACAACCTAAATACATAAGATGACTTACACTGGCATTAGTGGCATTAGCAAACAGTACCAAGCTATATTTTTGTCTGCAGTTCTCTCAGGTATGTTTCAATTACCTCATTTCTAAGTAATTAAGGAATAAAAATTCAATTCAAATGAATATGGGGTGTTTTATTGGATAGATAGCTAAAATGTTTACATCGATATAGTGACTAGCTTTGAATTTTATGACAAGATTCATAAGCTTTTGTGGTAGTTTGAAGAATGCTGAAATAATTGCCAGGATTTTCTCATAGTTTTGAAATATTAAAAGAGTCAATATGAAAAGTTCTAGAATGAGTTACTTCAAAGAAATTTTGTATAAATCTTCCCCATGTTATTGTCTTTGCGTTAGAAGACTTGATGGATAGACTCTGAGTAATCTTTTTTTCGCATTGGATTTTGTGTTCTCTGTTATTTTAAAATATACATTTGATGACATGTTTAATGCTTCCTGCAAATGGTAAGACTGGTTTTAATAACTGTAGGGTCCTTTGAATTGTGAACAGTATATGGATGTAGTGGTTGGGCTTTTTTTTTTTCCCTTAAAAATAGAAAAGAAAAGAAAAAAAAAAGAAGCTTTATCTTTATAGGGTGGAAGTTTCCCTTTTTATCTCTTCATATTTGGTATACCAGAATTCTGTCACATATGTTATCAATGAAGACAGTCGGTTCAGATTATTCCAGTCAGAATTTCTAACTTCCCTTAGATCTTTGTGCACTAAATAAGGAGTTGAATGTTTTCTCGAGATGATAGCAGAGCTGGGTATTTGAAACATACTAGCAACTAACAGGCCAGATACTCAGCTGGAGTAAATTAACACAACTTTGTTTAAGCCACTGATTTGTACCAGCTGAAGAATTGTACCTGCTTTAACAACAACAACAAAAACATATATTTTAATCACAGCAGAACTTTCTAATTATTTATTTGTCTTGCCATGTGTAAAGACACAGCAGTACTACTTAGTGAGTTATGCATAAGCACAGAAGGAAGTATCCCATTCACACTACTACTGAACATAAGAGAATTTCCTAGGATGCCAACTATACCATACATTTGTAGTAGCATTACTAGAGGTTTGTTTTGTTTCCTATTAGATATACTTTCTAATTACACAAGATGGCATTTCAAAGCACTTCCAGGAATGTCAGCATATAAAGACAGAGGACACAGCTATTATCAGGCTATACAACTTCACTTGAAATTCCTACATTAAGCCAAGGTAGTCTGCATTACTCATGAATAAATTTTGGACAAAGTGAAACGCATCTTCCAGAAAAAGCATCATCTTAAAATGCACCTTATTATTTGCTGATTAGAAAGCATGATATAATATTCTGTTCTAAAATAAGCATATTGTATGATATAGAATCATTATGTAGGCCTTTTCCCCTAAAACACTTTTCCTTCCAGTTCTTCATATATCTCTCTGCTTAAAATGTTGAATAACCTAACTTAAAAATTATTGTGATACAATTGCAATTGAGTGAAAGGAACAGCAACTATGGAAAATATATCCAGCTGCTACCTAAAACTGCCAGAATATTCCTTCTTCCATTTAAGTCTGGGATACAGGTATTCAGTAGCTGAAGAGAGGGAGACAGACCAGAGAACAGAGACTCCTAGGAAGACCGAATGCCTGACATGCAGCTGCTCTGTAAGCCTGCTCAACTTCAAGGAATTTGAAACTGGCTCTTTCCTAAGACTCAATCTGCATTTACTGGCATTAGTGTCACACCCATATACATGAGGAAGTTTTTCTCATCAAGGCTTGATATTTATTCTGGAGTAAAACATCCAAAATATATCCATGTAAACAATACATGGAACAAGGAAGTTTTGCGTAGCTACATCTGTATTCCTGTGGGGAAAAAAAGAAAAAAAAAGCTATGGTTGTGAATTCTCTCTGAAATTTCCTAAGACACAATATACTCCAAATCTTAAAACAGAGAATTGAGATATACTTAGTAACATGGCTGCCAAAGCAATTTGACTACTTCCTTTGCATGACTGATGTCACTATCATCCATCTCCTTGGGACTTGGACAATCCACAGCAGCAAGAAAAAAAATAGGAAAAAATGAAATCTCACATAGTGATAGTGGAAATAATGGAAGAGAAAAGATGACATAAGTGATACTTACAGGATGCAAGAAAATTAGTCTTTTTCTGGTGTCAATTCATAACTTTTGAGGTAGATCAGATGTAAAAAAAAAAAATTAAATGTAAGCTAAGTAGCTAAGAAAGTACCTATAAACTCCTGTAAACTCCTGGACTTCTTTCAAATATACAAAAGTTAAATAGAATCTGTGTACTCAGAAGGACAACATTTACTTTATGACAAAAGTATCATATGTAATATATAGACAGAACAATAGATGGGGCCTTGAAGGCAGTAACAGGAAGGAAATAGTTTTGTCAGAGAAGAGTGTATCTTTATATTTGAAAAACACTGCAACACAGTAAATTAAACATATAAGTGGATTTCAATGGGAAAAATCAAATAAGAAGCAGTGATCATTAAAAAGTTGTCTTAACCTTTGGAAATAATCCTTTAAAAATACATTGCATCATGCTGTTTTTCTCATTTGCCCAAGTAATAGGCACAAGACTGTTTAAAAATGTATCTTATGCTGATTTCTCCTTTTTTTAAAAAATGTTTTTTATTTCTTGTCAATAAACTTGTATGAAACAAAGCCATGTGCCATGAGACACACATAGCTCCCTCCCACACAAACTGCCTGTGTGCTCAACACATAAATCCAATGCTAAAAGTATCGTTAACTATTTTCTGCACAAATGCTTATCATAAAAGCTGTAGATAAAGAACACTGTAAGTAGCTGTAAGTAGAGAATTTGTAAGACACCACAAAGTTTAGAATTGCTCTCAGTTTTCATTTATCTGCTCATTTTATCAGAAGAACTCTTTATTTTCCCCCGCCCAGTGAAATTCAGCCCTGACCTCTCTTTATTTGAAAGTTAATAGCTGATGTAAAGGATTGATAAAAATTTCATTTTTATATTGTCTGTTTAAATGCAGTTAAATGGTAGTGATAACATCTGAGCAAATACTAAAAACATTCTCACTACAATAAATACTTTTGATTTGATGATACAGAATCACAGACTCACATAATGGTTGAGGTTGGAAGGGATCTCTCAAGATCATCTAGTCCAACCCCGTGCTCCAGCAGGGACACCCAGAGCACGGGGCACAGGGCGGCATCCAGGCGGGTTTGGAGACCTCCAGAGAAGGAGACTCCACAGCCTCCCTGGGCAGCCTGTGCCAGGGCTCTGTCACACTTACGAGAAAGAAGTTCTTCCTCATACAGAGATGAGAATTCCTGGGTTTCTATTTGTGCTTATTACCCCTTGTCCTGTTACTGGCCATCAGTGAGAATAGTTTGGCTTCATCGTCTTACACTCTCCCCTCAGGTATTTGTACATGTTGATAAGATCAGATCCCCTCTCAATCTTCTCTTCTCCAAGCTAAACAGGCCCATCTCGCTTAGTCCGTTCTTGTAAGACAGATGATCCTCCTGATGCAGCCAGGAGCCCATTGGCCTCTTGGCCATGAGGGCACTGCTGCCTCAGGGTTAGCTTGGTGTCAGCCAAGACTCCCAAGTCCCTCTCCACAGAGCTACTTTCCAGCAGGTCAACCCTTAATGTGTCCTGGTGCCCAGGATTATTTTTTCCTGGTTGCAGGACCTTGCTCTTCTGTTGTTGAACCTCATGAGGTTCCTCTCTGCCCAGCTCTCCAACCTGTCTAGGTCCTGCTGAATGGCAGCACAGCCTTTTGGAATGTCAGTTAGGTACCGTCTGCAGACTTGCTCAGGATGCTCTCTGTCCCCTCATGCAAGTCACTGATGAATAAATTAAACAGTACTGGCCCCAGTGCTAATGCCAATTAAAAGAATTTTCCACAGAGTTCATTATTCTGGATAGAGTTTTCTCAGACATTAGAGGAGAGAAATTGGACTGCACATACAGAAGAGGGAGCAAAAGAAGAAATAAATTTGAGGTAGAATGAAATTTCAGTTTTGAGAGGAAAAGATGGATCACAAAGTATTTTGGTAGAAAATAGGCTAGCCTAGTTTTTCTGCAGAAAGCAGTTTTAGAGAAAGCAGGGACTATTGGGAATTAATTGTGCTGTATCATAATAAAGATTAACAGAAATAGGATGCAAAATGAATATTTTGTTTTGCAAAATGTATATGTTATTATAAGGCTGTTCAAGGATCACAGGTCACCAGAACCTTAGATTCTACGTAAAATGATAGGCTGTTCTAGAGAAACTGCTGCTATCTCACCTTCCAAAAACTCAAAACAGTATATAAGAGAGGTCTGGAGGATTGTGCAGCTCAGCTGAAATGAAAAGCTGCTGAGTAATGGAATTCAGAAAAGAAGAAAATAGAAAAAATAAAAGTGTGTAGATTAGGTTACTTAATTTCATTACTTCATGTATGTGCATCTTGGTTTGTGCATCCTTAATACAGGGAAGTTGTGTTAAACAGTGCTTTTTCTAACATGTAAAGAAATATAAAGTGAAATAAAATGTGACACAGCTCATTGTAATGTATAATGCAATGTAATAATAAATCTTGTTTTCTGCTTTTGTTCCTGCTGAAAAAAAAATCGGCTGCTCCTGATTAGATAACTTTTGAAAATGACTGGTCTTGCTTATATCATATGTTCATTTGTTCCTTCTCTTTGGCAAGGTTTGTTGGCTATTCTGACCTTTAAGAGCAGGTCATTGGTCAGCTGCATTGGTATCCGTACTGAAGCTTGAGTGATTTTTGTAGGTATTATTTCCTCCAGTTTGTTCCATGACACACACTGATTTTGCACATTTGAAATCTTTGTTTCAACTCTGAAAACTAACAGTAAAGTTCAGTAAAATACTCCTTATTCCAAGGAAACAAGTGGTAGAAAGCAAATTCTCCAGATTGCATATTTTGATTTGTGTGTGTCATACAGCAACCCATGTGTCTTCTTTAACATATTTTCAACAGCAATGTTGGTTTGCGTTTGTTTGGCAGGTTTTGGAAGGGAAGTATGGCTTGAATACAAACAGAGTATCCTCAAACCACAGTAGTCTTTTATTTGTGTTTTTATTTTTTTTTTCACTAACAGCAGGACAAAGGATATATTCATTTAAATATCCTGAGAATCTGTAAATGGTAAAATAGGTAATGTTTATATACTAAATCCCAGCTCTTGCTTATGAAGCTTTTCTCATGAATACTGCTAGAAAGAAAGTTCTAATCAGGAGGATTTTCATCTTCTTTTCTTTTTTTTTCCCACAGTCTGCTTTACTGCTTTTTACTTTTTTGTTTCCTTTCTCTGTTTTTTGGCCAAGGTTGCTTGGCAGCAGGAGACATGGTGTGTTTTGTACATTCTGCATTTTTGCCACTCCATTTAATGGGGCCATATTGGCTTTCTCTCTTGTTGGTACATAGTGGGTCAAGTGTAGGCGTGTGCATGCTTTACAAATTTATCCCCATCATTGCTAATGTCTGCCCGAGATGTTAGTAGCTGGTGGATTTGTTTGAGGGACACTTCATGCTGTAATTCTTGAGTGCAAATCACTTTTTGTTTCTTTTGTTCATTTATAATGAGAGACTGAAATGGAGCTTAAATAATTCCTTCAATGAATACATTAACCAGACTCCTCTATTGTGCCTGTTTAAGAACTGAAAATAATTAGCACAAAGCCACATTTCCTTCACAGAACTTATAAAAGAAGTCAGGGCATTACCATTAAGAGAATCATGAATTCACTTTCTGTGGAAAGAAGGGAAAGAAAAAAAAGATTAAATATATTTCAGGACCAGCAAAAAGATTTCTGGTGGGAACATTTCACTGTTGAATAAAACATTCCCTTGGGAAATAAATTGCTATTTGGGTTTGTATTTCGAGGCATTTTGTAAGTATCTTTAGAGAAGCTAAACAAGAACCTCCTTTTCTCTTTAAAAATTCTAAACCTACAAAACCACTACAAACAGTAGTTAGTTTCCTGAGAGACAGACTTGTTAGTTTAGAAACCATAATATCATCATAGATTGGAAAGACCAGAATCAGAAAACAATATTGTTGAGTCTCTGGCCTCAAGAGATTTTTTTTTTTTCTGAAGTGGTAATGTTTTCTTTGCTATGGGTGGGTGGAGATTATAATTTATGTTTTCCAGGGTATATGCTCTTACTTTCAAATGTCTTAAGAAGAAATTGCAGTACTGAGAAGTGCCAGTTTAGGTTTGGCTTCATCTTTAAAGTAAAACAATCCTTTCTCCTTGTATTCAAAATTAGTAAGTAGAGGATCAAAGCAATAAAATATAAGATCTGTAGGGCAGGAATTGTCAATTAAGTACCCAAGATAATAAAAGCTGGTTATCTAAACTGTAAAGGTAAACTGTAAAGGTAAACTGTAAAGGTGTTGTGTGAAGAAATAGAACTGCTGTTCAAAACCAGACTAACAAGAAAGACAGAAATGATATACTGTCAGTTGTTAGTGGAAAAGTATCTTCTGCCTTGAAACATGCTGAACTTCTTTTGAGGTTAAGGATTTATTGCTTGAAGGTGAGAGGAAAACACAGATTTCTTCTTGAGAATTAAATTCCTTTCATTCAATTTGGCTGTTTGCAGTAACTGCATAAAAGTCATGTGTACCACCAGCTATGTTTTATCCTGAACGCTCCTGTGGTGTGAAATATTTTCCATATGGCTGCATCACTGCAGCAGGAGACTGCCCAGTACAGCAGTAATGAAGACACTCCCCTGAAAGCTATCTACTCTTACATAAGCATATCTACTCTTATATATTTTAGTATAGTCAAATGCTTTGACCATAGTCTTTATCACCTATGGCATATTTATGACAATAGCTCTCCATTTCCTCTAGTTTTGTTACAGTGGCCTAGAAATGAAACAGAACGTTTTGTTTTACAACACACACAAACACACATACAGACACATATAATAGTTTTGGGTCGGTATTGTTTTCACAAGAAAAATGTTTGTTTTGATCTAATCCTAACAGAATCATTTTTTTTGACTATAGAAGGAACAAGCTCACATAGAGGCATGAGAGGATTGGTTATTTTCATAGTCCCAGTTCAGTCTTTAAGATCCGAATGTTAAAAAAAATACAGGAAAGCCTATGCTGGAGGTACTGTTGTTATTATGTCATGAATATATTTACATCTGCCTGAAAATCAGATTTTATATTCTAACTAATCTCTGAAATCACAGTAAACTTGAATGTTTCTAGTCTTTTTCTGACTTAAAAACTGATTGAGTGACACTAAAGGCTTCAAATTATCAAATCTATTATAAATGCACTGAAAAAGGTTCTATGATTACCTGGTCTTATATTTTATTCTCTGAAGACTTAAAAAATCAGTTTGGAAATTTCTGAGCATTTCTGAATGAACAATGTAATAATATGAGGTGTATAGTACATAAATTAGCATTTGTAGACTGGTATCTCCTTTTGCACATATTCCTGTGAGAAAAACACAATGTTCAGGCCCAAGAAATTCCCAGAAGGAATAATAAAAGATAGACTTTAAAACTATATGTAGCTTTCTGTCCCTTCATTCAGGAATTGAAAATGTTAATAATCACTAAAGGCAGCAAGTTTTAAAATAATTGTATGTTCTCATTTTTTGCATGGACCTTAGTGAAGATAAAAATACTTTTCAAATTCAGATTGAGAAGCAGACCTGACCTGCTTCCAAAGTGAGTTGTGGTTCTGCTTCCAAGTGGCTTGACCGTATCTGCTTCCAAGTGGCTTGTACTCTACTGTACCTATCATAATTCCATTTTGGAGAATAAGAAAGTTTGGATCAAAAACAAGCTCAAAAAGTTGGAAGATGAAATGCAACAACAATAATATTCTTATTTCAGAACACTCTATGAGGTTTTGGTAAACATTTGTTTGTGACCACAGTGGTACTAATCAAGTTCATTTAGCAGTTAGCAGCTTATTTCTTAACTAATGCTGGGTCAAGATGCAGTAGGTTTCTCGCTTATCCTCATATGAAAGAGTGAGACACTCTTTCTGTTGGAAGTGGCCATGCACTAAGCTAGAAGGTTTTATTGAAAGTGATTAAGTTTTAATATAGACTCAGAGGTTTCTATTTTATTTACAGTAAAAAAAGAAGACATATTGCACAACAACTTGACTAGTTAGAGGACTGTATTCTTCATCCCTGAATATAATTTCTTTTATACCTTTCTGATATTTACTGTGTTATTGTTTGTCATGTGCTGCATGACTTAATTTTTTCCTGTTGTAAAAAAAAAACGGGTCTCATACGTACTACTCCTATTAAAATAATACCTTTTACCACTGCTGAGGCATTTGAGGACTCTCAGGAAGAAAAAAAAAAGAAAAAAAAAAAAGAAAATGAGTATGTAAAGGACTTGGTTTGTAAAACGATTTTGTCAGAAGAAGCATTTTTAATGACACATCATAGCTTTTGTCTCAAATTTTGACAGTTTTTATTTGTCATTTAAGTGATGAACACTCAAACAAAAAAAGCTTTGACTGAGCCACTAGCACCTTGAAACTATTTCTGGAGCGTATATAAATCCTTAATAAATAGTAGATGCCACATTTGATATTTTTGCCTTGTGAGTGGGATCCTTTGAAATCCCTTAGACTGAGATTGATGCTGTTGAAGATAGGATGATTGGTTACAACAGATTCTTGGGCTGTATTATTATGTTTGTATCTATTAAATGAACAATATCACTATTTATATCTTACTGACCAAGGAATTATTCGTAGCTTTATTTTTATACAATAAAGCTAATAAGGCTGCTTTTATAGGAGGACAGTACTTCAGCACAAAAAAGCGTTGCCTTTGTTATTTGGGATCCATTGTTCCATCTTCTTGTGTTACTTCTTTTCCTGTTCTGTATTTGTTCTCATTGACTCCACCCAGTCCCTTTGGATTTAAATCCTAGTTCTACTGGAACTACTCAGTCTTTACCCTGAGCTAGAGAAATAAGAATTGGCCAAATTAAAAAAGAGAAAAAAAAATCTTGCTTAGATTTTTGCAGATCTCTGAGAGAAGAGTCTCCAGTTCAGTGACATTTGGGATTTGAATGCTCAGATACCTTTCCGTGCTGGGAGACTATAGTGCTATCTTGTTGATTTTCATGTATGCATTACCTCATTTCCTCATTTCCAAGGCTTACAGGTCCTAAGGCCCTAGTGTGCCACAAATACAGTCAACCTCCCTCTCTTTCCTTTCCCTCTTCTTCCATTTTTTTTATGATCATGTTTTCTGCATGTGACTCTAATCATGTTTGTGCCAGTACGAAATAACCGAACTAGCAAGATATAACATTTGTGATAAAGTGGGTTTTTTTTTACTGTTTCAATTCTGATTTCTGAATTAGCAGCGTAACATTATGAGAAACTTCAATTACACATAATTGTACTGTTCCATTTGCTTATTTGGTAGTTTTATGTGCTTAAATCACAAGTAGGGGCTGCTACTTCAAGTGTACTTTTCTCTCTGGAATTACAGAATCACAGAATTAAATTCATGGTTGAGCAGCTTCACGGATCAAATTTTTGTATGAAAGATAAGCTATTTTGGGGACATTCTTTAGTAGTAAAATAATCATTTGTCCATAATTTTGGTTATAAAAAACCTGGTGGCAAGGTTTCTTACTCTTTTGAACACAGACATATTTCTTTCTCCAATGTCCTCAGAGGATTATTCATTGCCATGACTCAATAACATACGAGCTATATCAGTGGGAGTATCACTCAGCTTTAGCTACAAAATGTGAGTCTCTGTAAATTTTGAAACTCTGAACTTACAAAGCTTGCTCTTTTTATATAGATGAATCTTTAAAAAAAACAGAACTAAAAACAACTAAAAACATAAAAACAACTAAAAAGTTTATATGTTAACCTAAGGTGTTTTACTATGACAGACGATTTTGGCTTATGTTACAATGATAACCTGCTCTACAAATTGTCATACATGTACTTTGAATTCAGGGATTCCTTGTTTTTCCCACTTACCAGTTCTTCCCATTCATATTAAGATATTCCCTGACCCACTTTATTTTTATTAGCTCATCTCCTTCTCGTCACCCCATTATGGCTGAATCAGTTTTGTAACAGCTCTGATCTCATTTTCCAGCTGGCAGGGAGATCTGCCTCCTCCCAAACAGCAAAACCAACTCAGTAGTAGGGAGTGGCAAATCTGGACTTCGTCCTCCCCCTGGACACCACACATCATACTTGTAGTTCTCCCAGGCTTTCTCTTTCTCTGAAATTCTCAGATTCGATAAGTAGAACCAGGATGGCATCTGGTTTTGCAAATGAATTCAAAAAATGGTCACAATAAAAACAGAGCATAGACTTTCTTCTTAAGATGATAAATTTCGTGATACAGTGCTTGTGAATAATAACAGTTCATTTGTAACTTGTATGCTTATCTTAAATGCATAAGGAAATTACCTATTTATCATTCCTGATTATAGGATTTGTCTTCCAAAGGGAGAAACAGTGAAAAGAAAAAAAAAAATCTAGAAACTGTAGAATTACTAAGTAGTGTCTGGCATACTGTAGTGTAGAAAGATAAATCATTAGCTAACATACATTAAATATCTGATTGCTAGCCTTGCCTAAATAATATTATGGTTTCTAAGTATGAAAGTATAAAATATTCTCCTTTAGGCTCTATCCTATTTTGATGAAAAAGACCATACACTAAAAGAGTCATCCTCAAAATATATTGCAAACTGTTGAAAAGTGAAAAACCTGCTAGATTTCCAGATGATAATTTAGTTCTTGCTTTGTTAATAACCTAGTGATGGAAGCCTTTACAATGGGTTTAATGAACAGTTAGAACTTCTATTGCTAAGGAAGGGGAAAAATGTAATTTCACTGTTTTCCATCACTAGAAATTTAATTTACACCTGAAAAAAAAACCCATTCTGACATCTTTGTTTGGATTACCTAAAAAAGAATGGAGTGAAATGGGGACAGTAATTGGGGGGGATGATGTGGATTTATTAATATCAATACCAGTAACAAGGCTGGAACCATGGGCATTTTCACAGGGTACTGCTTAGATGCTTACTGAAACAGCCACTCTCTTAAGCAGCCTTTATGCCTTGCTGATTTCTTTAAATGTGATTATTAGCTCATATGCATATTGAAGTTTTCTTGTCAAATTACTTACCTCTTTTCAGGCTCCTAGAAATATTATATGATAAATTCATCAGGTAGTGCAATCCATATGCTTGACAAACTTGATCTATCCCCAAAATTAAAAAATACACTCTGAATATTAATTCATTTCACCATTTAAAAGTTATTATTTTATAGATCATAGTTAAAAGGAACAAAGTGTTATTCAACAAAGGCTGAATTTCCTGTAAACCACACACTTGTTACTTTCTTTAAGTGTATGTCTTGTTACTCCTTTCTTTAAGTATATGTCTTTGTGTCCATTAATGGCATTGCTGACAGGTTAGAATTAGTTTAGTAACCTAGAAGAAAATATAATTAACAGACATTCTGATCTTCCAGATTGATTTATTTAGAAATTATTTCAATTACAGAATTCAAATAGTGCTTTCCCTGATCTAATGTTTTCCTTGTAGGTTTGTGGAAACCAAAACCAAGGAGCTGTATTTTTACGTGAATTTACACTGATTCGGAGAGAAAGTCTTCATGATGATTTCCTATCTGATTTACTGAATAACCACAAAACAGAAGATCCGGTAGGAGTTCCTATTATTTTAAAATACGCTTAGAATAGAATAGAATATTAAAAATGTCTAAAATAATATAGATTGGCTGAGAACTTTGTACTGGGTCCATCTTTCTACTTTGTCAACTTATGAAAAGGTAGAAACACATTTCCTGTGTTTGCCAGATAAGATGTTTGTTTGTAAGTTTGAGGAATTTTATAACATCTAATTCTGTCATTTTCTTCAAAAAGAGAATGTAAAAATAAAGTAGTTGTGCGCCACTTATACTTAATACTACTTTAAAATGAAAACAAGCAAGCCTGCTGACTTGAAACTGAAGTAAATTCATAGGCCTGATATCTTCAAGGGCTGATATTTTATGGTGGTTTAGCAGAAGTGATAGTGTATCAAAATGGTATATTTCCATGAAACACAGATGTATATGTTAAAGTCCAAAATACTTTGGACTTTGGCTCTGTAGATTCAGAAAGAAAATAAAAATGAATCTAGAGTAATCATTAGCCAATAGAGTCATGCTTACTGCCTTTTAAAAGAACTTTTTCTCACAGCCTCAGAGGGCAATGCCTGAAGTTACTTTTCTTAGTGCATGAGTGAATATTGGCTAGTTCACTTACTAGTGAGAGCATACAGTGCTTGGACTTTGGAAAGATAGGATCAACATCTTTTGATAAGCCCTGTTGCTCAGGTCAAAGAATCTAGTTAACAAAAGGAGTGAAGTCATTAAACAATTCACTGTGTTTGTGCTAATCCATCTGTTCTCAGACCAGTTATCCATGGTGCTTTACAAAATCGAAAAGAGCTTTCAGTTTGGGTAAAACCAACACTTTGTTCTATCATGATGGGTAATTTTATGGCAATTCTGAATGGCATCAAGCGACTGCTTTACTGCCTGGAAAATAAAGCTTCGTTGTACAGACAGTGCTGTTCTTCCGCTCCATTCCATGGTTAATGAGCTATGGCTTAAATAGTTATTTATTAAAACCATGGATTCCCCATGGAACAGAGGAGCAAGCAGTACTTTATTAGTTTTGTTAGTACCAGTAACTTGCTTTGTTTTCTTGTGCTGGTCTTGTGTGTCTTTATCTATGTTACCGTACACTGTAGGTGAAAGGCATTCTGCAAATTACTCAGAGATTTTATTTCAGGATGATGCTCTCTATTTATTTTCTTATTTAGAACATAGGTATGTGCAGCAGATAGGTATATACAAAACACAGCTATATTAACCAGAATATTAGGTAGAAAAGGAGGCTTTTCAATCTGCAGTCAGATGTGACAGATATGACAAGTAGATTGAAGCAGCTCTTCTGAATTTTGTCTAAAATATTTTAAGTGTACATGTTATTTCATAACTTGTTTATTGCATGTCATATAGACTTTATTTCAATGACTGTCTTCAATTTTAACAAAGGCTTTTCTATGACACTTACTTTAAACGTATGATTTTTTAAAATTAGTGAATTTATTCTCATAAATTTTGGTAGCAGGTACAGGATTTTATTCCTAATTAATGAATGTACAAACACTCATACATAGTAATACCAGAAGCACTTATGTACCTTGAATGCTTAGTTTGTAATCTTTTTTTTCAGTTCACTTCATGTTATATAGCAAGAAGTTCAGAGAGAAAATATTGACCTCAGATGTAATTACAAGTACTCAGCATCACTATCTGTCGAAATGAATATACCAGGGAAGGCTTTTGCAATACTGAACAATACATGGTTACTGATACATCAGAAAAAAATACTTGCAGTATCTTGGCTGGAGGGATACAAAATCAGTGTGGTGGAGGAAGATATACAGGCTGTATCTTTCCAGAAGAAAATGCACAAACCACATTCTCAGTATCAATCGTTCCTTACTTCATGGACTGAAATTTCCTACCACAGTCACAGTCTAGCTAACAGATAATTCTAAGTAGTATCTAGTATCTAACAGATAGTTCTGTTAGAAACAAGACACAGATGTCACTTTTATCATCCTTCTCTTTAAAATCTCTCATGTTGGTTCTTTTTAGGAATCCTATGACTAACAAAGGGTAATGTCAAATTTGCAAAATCTGTATGCACATAGGGCCTTAATGAAAGCTGTACAAATAGCATCTCAGTGATTATCTATGAGAAGCTCTAGGTTTTATATTTCCACCTCTTGATAATAGCAGTTGCTTGACACTTTTTGGAAAAATTCTAATTGGTGAGCCTAATATAAATTACTGTTTGAAGAACATGTCTTAAGCCAGTCAGCAATGTATTTTATAAAAAGATCGTCTATGACTGCTTGCATGGATAGGTGAGATCATGTCAACAGGTTAATTCATTTCTGATGTTAAAGAAAGAATAACTGCAGCAGAGAAGTATCTGGGAGAAGAGAGGCATTTCAGGAGCTGCCAAATGAGTCCAAAACTGGTATAAATGGACAGATATAACAAATGTGCCCAACTTTCTGGGCTTGTACCTTGTGCTGTATATATGTGTGTTACCAGGCGTAACAGTCACTAACGGTGAATTGTCATGGGTAGCACAGGGAATGTGCTGCTAAAAGCAGATAGTTACACAGTTTACCTTGGTGCTGTAATCATATTTTGCAGTTCCTAGACAAGGTGAAAGAAGTAAAATGCAATTTTATGCTTTTTTTTTTTTTACTGTCCTGTAGAAAAAACATGCTTACTAAGTAAATACATGCTGTTACCACCTGCGATGTAATATTAAGCAGCTCCTCTGACTACCCTAGCTTCCAATAGTCAACATGTAATTAAGGATACAAAAGATATTTCCATTTTACCTATGCCATAGAGGAAGTCCTGTTTATACTGGCTGTGGCCATTATAATGGTTAATAGGGATAGTTTTGTTTTCTTTTTCATTTTTCTGTTCTGTTTTTTTCCTTTCTGTAGGAAAGAAAATCCTACATTATATGGGAAGAGGCATTTATTGAAAACATATTGGAAGTATGACAGTTATGAGAAAATAATTTAAAAAATAGCGAAAACAGCATGTACATTTGGAAAGTTTAATGGTAAACAAAAGAAGTTAAGAAAAATCTTAGTTTAAAAAACTTCCTAAAGGTTATTTTACAATTCTCTGATATTCTCTACTTACACTGTGGTATGTTCCTAAATGTTGATAACAATATTTGTGATTGATTCCTGAGTCATGAGGCATCCCTACAAGATCTAACTACTGTACTGAGAAATTATTTTAAAAGATAGGTAAAATTCATTGTCTTCTATAATGAAGTACAATTCTTAGAGTGAGAATGAAAGAAGATTCTGTATTTAGTTACCAAAATGTGAGTTATCAAAATGTTTTATGTACATGTTTATGAACTACCTCATTGAACTACCTAATAATTTCTGATATTTACAGTGCATTGATTAGGGATGGAATATTTCTGAAATATTTAAATACTCTAAACATTTAATTGAGTTAAATTTTAAATACTTTCTTTTTTGAGTTATACTTTTTGTTTGTTTGTTTTTTGTTACTGTGAATTAATTAACGTGTAAAGGTAGGAAAAACTCAGAATGTACCTGCTAAGCAAGGAATTTCCAGCTTTAAGACCCCGTGCAGTGTTTGTGTTATGTTCTAAAACTGTGCTCTAGAATCCACCTTGAAACTCCCTGGAGATACAGAAATCCTCATTGTACTGCAGGAATTAGCGGGCTTTCCCCTATGCAACTGCTGACATGAGAGGTGAATAAAATGCTTTGGTGATGGGAAGTACACATGTCCCACTCTCCTTGCTTGCTCTTTGTTCTTTGTTAAGAACCCTTGCCATGGTGCAAGCTAACATTACGCAATGCATGCTGCTGTAAGCCACATTTTTTCATGAGTCTCTTCTACCAAAGACATGAATTGACCTCAGTATTTTGAGATGAAAGCAGAGCCACCTGATCTCTTACTTGCAGTCTGATGTCAGGATTTTTTTTTTTTAAGTCTTCTGAAAAATATACTCCCAAGTTAGACCAGGGCTGTGTTTGGGGCTGCAGAGAAAGTAATGGCACAGAATTCTGGACCACAAGGGCCCTCTGCTTGCCATGGCAGACCATGGTTTGTGAAGCTCATTTTCATGTCATAACCAACTGGTTTCATTAACCAGTGGGTCCCTCAAGAACCACAGAGTACACATTTGTCCAAGTTTAGGAAATGCTGCTGTATGATATCCTCCTGTCATCTCTGGAGGTGACAGCAGCATTTCCAGTTTTCAAGTTGTTGTTTCTGTGAAATGTAAACATGACTGCTGATAGTGGGATTCTCTTCTTTCATCTGACTGGGTTCTTGTGTTCAGTCAATGAAGAAAATCTGGCTTGGCTGCTGCTTGATAAATTGTATTCTGATAATATTGGACAATATCATCTTTTACATTGTTATTCTCATGACTGGTCATTCCGAACTTCTTTAATATTACAATTTTAAGCTGCTGCATAATGGTCAAACCCATATTCATGACTGCCCCTTATTCTCCTGCTCTTTAGAGTATGGGCTGTTTGCAGCTAAAAGTATTTCCCTTGGCAAATATTTTGAAATGTTTTGCAGTCCATGATTAGTTTATAAGAAGTATGTTACTTGTTTTCTCCAAATTAAATTGCTTTAGTTTGATAAAGGCTTATCTTAAGGTTTATCGGCTTTAAGAAAGGAAAGTATAATATATACTGATCTGTGGATCATCAATAACTAGAATAAGATGGAATACCAGCATTTCCTATGTGACCCAAACATAAACCTCTAAAAGTACTCAGATTTCAAAGGATCTTAATGCTTCCTTGTCCATTTTTCTGATTGCTCCTTAGCGATTATTTTTGTCTCTTTTAAAATAGAAGCATGACCACTGAATGCTTTGGACCAATAATTGTTACTTTGTTTTTTTCTTTTTCTATTATAAAGCCAATCAAGATACCAGCGCTCAAAAAAAAAAAAAAAAAAAAAAAAAAAAAAAAAAAAAAAAAAAAAAAAAAAAAAAAAAAAAAAAAAAAAAAAAAAAAATCCAGTACTTGGAATCCAGGTCTCGCAGCTTGCCAAAATTGTCTCATGACTGTATGTAGTACTTGAGTTAATGAAGGAGGAAAGGAGGCTATTTTTAGAAAGTCAGGATAATTAGTCTTGCCTACATTAGGGAAATTAAAATTCTAAACACTGATGCCCTGAGCACAACAAAATGATTTTTTTTTTGTGTGATGATAGAGAATACTATTTTGTCAACCAAAACAACTTAAATCTGTTCATACTTACCTGTTCCTGATACTTTTTTCTGACAAATGAAAAGAGTTCCTAGTGCCCATGAGATTAATGTACCATCTTGCTTATATGACCTCTTACTAAAGGTAATTTGGAAGTGTAACTTGCAATTGTAGCATAAATAGTTCATGAAGGAAAATAGTATTTGAGTATATAGCCAATATACTCAAAATAGACAAATATATTCAAAACAGACACAAGTTTAAATTTTGAATGCAAGGCACTGCTTTGTGACATTACTCTCTGTTTTGTAATATCTGTGTTAAAATGTGCAATTCTTGTTTGTATCACTGACAAATTTTACTTAATCATTTATTATGAAAGATACTCGTAAGGATGCAGTGGGTGAAGAGGAAGCATCAGACAGATGGGAGAGTAATATAAAATGATCTATAGCAAGAAAGGTAACTGCAAGGACTGCAAACTTCCTCTGCTTTCCCTGCTAGGAAAGGTGATGAGTTTCACCTTGAATTAGTTTGGAGAAAGCAAACTCTGTGGAAAAGAATTAAAATCTTTGGTGGTTAGTGATGAAATGAATATGTCATCTAATTCTTTTGAAGTTGAAAAATCTTTGTGTATGTGTGTGTGTGTGTGTTTGTGTGTGTATTTGAATAAAAAAATCTTTTTGTCTACTGGGACAGGGAAGTATTTCTGTTTTCTTTTTTATGAATACTAAGGGGTCATGCTGGTAATTAAATGTGGTTACATTGCTTTAGCAGCTTGCAGTTTTGCCATTCCTTATTTTTTCACATTTCTGCGTTAGGTTCTCATATAGTTCTTCTGAGGTTCCATTATCTTCTTTTTTTTTTTCCCTTTATGTATGTGTTTCTACATATGTATTGCCATATATGGCTAATAGCTGCATGCATGTGTGTGTATATGTATATATATATTTATCTATATATATTTGACTATATCTATGCCAAGTTTACAATATGAATTTCAGAACACTGAAGTAATGTAGACATTTTAGCAAATGCTCACTATGAGTTGTCTGAAAATGAGTAGAGGAACAAGTCATAGTTTATTCTTTCAGTTTTATTTTTCTGCCTATTGTGTTGAGACTTGCAAAATTTGGCCTGTGATGCCTTAGACTGAAGCCTTTTTCAGAGTGCTCTCTTGTCTCCCAAAGGTATACAGTTTTCTTACATAAAAAGAAGATGATCAAAAAGACCATAGGATCAAAACTGACCTTTTCAGTAAGTACAGACTGTGTCTATGGTCTTCCATTCCTGGTTAGTACCTCTGAACATCACTGTATGTGAAAGAATGAATATTTTTTTCAATTCCTTGTTTACACAGATCTAGCTTGTATAATGAGGATGAGGGCTTGAGAATCTGGTAGAGCTTTGACTATCTAAGGGCAAGGAAGCATTTCTGAAGGAACAGAGAAAGTTAGAAATGGTTAAACTTTTTCCTTTCTGGGTCACACTAAGCTATACCAGGGCATTAGTCCTAGAAAAGTTATACTCCTATAAGATTTACTGGCAGAGTTCAGAGTTTTCTTGTTTTCTAACCTATTAGTATGTCTGGGAGTCTGCATATTTCCTAGATGTCAAATGTGGCAGTTTATCCTGGACTAGTTTGTAGAGCTGCCTCTGGCCCAAGATGTGGATGAAGGGCTTTGGAAATGCTTGCTCCTGAACTTTCCAGAATGCCATAAAACTTGCAATAATATTGATCGGGGCAAAAAAGTTTACAAAGTGACTTTGCACATAAACACATATAGACAGAACTCTAATTTTTCCATGGTGAGATAAAGCAAGCAAAAAGGGACTTGTAGTCCTGGCTAAAGCCAATACGTGATGAGAATCAAGTGACTGCTTGAAGAACATTTTTGTAGCATTTACACTGCTCCCAGCATCTAGACTTAGAATGGTAATTACTTAAAAAGCTATGAGTGGATGACCACAGAATCAGAATAAAATGTTCATCCTCAACTGCAGTACTGCTAAGCATAAACAATGTGGTTTCAATAATCAGTTGCAACATACTGAATTGTTAAATCATGATGAATGTGTTTAATTTGTTGGCGTTTTTAATTAACATTCCATAATTGTCTTATTAAATCCTTATTTGAAGTTTACGTTCATGTCAGCTTCAGTTTTATTTCTGTATGCTTTCCATAACTTTTCTCCCTTGTTTATAGCTGTCAGATCGGTAGAGCAGGCCCTAATCCAAATATGTTGGCTGTACTTCATTATGCCTTACACCAAGATGTTTGTCAGTCTGATCATACCAGATTTGCAGCAGACTTTTGGGAAAGCAATCAGTGACATTCTTGGGAGAGTCTAAGTAGTGGGTGTATCACCAAAATTCTGCTGCAAGATCTAGGACTTAATTCTAGCCTTGAAATGGTAATACCTTTTCTGCTGTATAGAGAATATTGCTAGAGTATGCTTTGGACCTCTATGTATTTGAACTTTATGTACTTACCATGTGTGTGGTTCTCACCAAAATGCGTACCAGTTTTTTATGGAGACAATGTTACCTGAATAGTAAACCTATATCTTTTCTAAGTATTGTTTTTCTCTCTGTTATAGGTAAGTAGCAACTTCAGCAGCAATGATATTTGCTCTTTACTTCTTCCTTAGATGGGATAGTATGGAACAGTAGAACAACATTATTTTCCTTCTTTTAACACGTATTTAATATGTTATGTATTTACGCTAAAGGTAGGAATAAATCTACTTTAAGAATGAAAGATAGATGAGGTCTGGAGAAGGAGACCTCAGAGTATAGTCCCTTTAGAAATTATTTTTTCACTCTAGTATTAGCTGTTAAGAAAGTATGTTTATATACAGGAGAGTTTTTCCTATGCTATGGTGAGTCAGAGAAATTATGTTAACTACTGTCTCTGTACTAAGTTTTCAGCTTCTGTATACCTGGCTCATAGTGCAGCTTCTTCATTAAAACTGAGACCCAAATTTTTCTTAGGAAGTTATAGGGAACAAAGGAGAGATTTAATGTGACTTAAGCAGTAAAAGCTTGACTTGCCACTGAAATTCCATACATATTTATTTACATTATGAGAATTTTTATATTTTTGCTCATGTGGAGAACTTCCCTTTTCAGATTCAGGAAAGGTATTCAAATTATATTAATTTTATTTCCACGGCCATTGTTATACAGTTGTGCCATCTTCATCAAAGCTAGTAAACTTTTCTTTCCCTTCATTTCATCATAACTAAAGCTAGAAATACAATAGTAGAAGCAGGAATTCTTTTTCAGCTTCTTGCATTAATGTTCATGAAGCAGTCTAAGTTCTTCATGAAGAAGTTAAACAGCAAGTAGATTTTTCTGATGCACCTAATGCACCTAATGCACCTAAGACACTGCAAAAACATTCAATGTTCATTGTTAGTTTAGGAACTGTCGTGGCTGTGGTGCAATGAAGCTGGATGCACAGAATTTAGAATATGCTTGTATGATTTTTCTTTTCTTGTTCTTCGAATTTTAAAATATGAGCCACTTATTTCAGAAGCAGTTAAGCAGTTCTATGAGCTTTCTATTCAAACCTTCTCCTCCACCCTGCTCCACCTGCCAAAAAAAATACATCACTCTGTTCTATCTCTTTATCTCTTTAGATAGTGGATTTATTGCTATTTCAGATTTATCTATCTGAGATACCACTGGGGAATCATACTGTTAGTAACAGTGAATGAATTTACTGTGATTAATTCAAAAACTGCTTGAATGTCATGGTTTCAAAATCCATCAGTATGAATTCACAGGCTGCTTTGTTGAAACTGAATAAAATAGAACAATGAAGAAAGAGAAAGAAAAACTCTATCCTCCTTCTCCTTCTCCAAATAATGTCTGGCATTGCTCCAGTATTTGCTTTGTGTCATTGTCTCTGAACAGGTAGTCCCCTGTACTTAGAGTGTAGCATAGATTTCCATGAACTTCAGAAAACAGAACTGCATTTTAATTTAAATTGCCACTCTAGCAACAACTATGTATTTACAGCATAGAAACATGTGTTTATTGGCATATATTTTGCAGGCATTTGCATCTTTTTATCCAAAAAGTATATCCAAAAAACTGTTTAATTTTAATAATTTTGCTAGGATTATTTTGCATGATTTCCCATGGACATTTACTGCGAGTTTCCAATTTTATGTTGAAATATACGTTTGGTTATATACAAGACCAATCAAGCATATATGTCAATAAAATGAAATTTTTTTTTTGGATATTGCTTTTGGATAAAAAGAAGAACAGTTTTTGTTCTGTACTTTTTTTTATCAGTCTTGATAGACAAAATGGAAGAAAAATCATTTTAGCAAGCCCCAGTGCCTTTGAACAATTTAGAGTAGAGGGAAAATTAAGCAAACTGAGTTCATGGCCAGTCACTGTGGTTAGGAAAGAATAAATCAAAACCTTAGTGTTTCATGAGTGTAAAATTAAATTTATGATGATTCATAGTTGCTACAGTTTCTTTTCCCTTGCTCTTATGATGATATGAATTCTGATATATTAGTCATTGACTTCATATTCAGGTCCCTTTGACAGCATCTTCTGAATATTCACTTTCTGTATGGTAGCCTCAGTGATGATGCCTGAGTATTAGGAAATTTTATAGTCAGGGAAGTAAGAGAAAAAGATAGGGAATATTGAAGGTGTTGGAAACAAGTTACATTGTAATAAGAAATACCAAAATGTTAAGGCTATAAAGATTGAATTAAAAAGAATGAGAAGTCTGTTTCTAGAAAAAAAAAAGTCTAAGTTTTTTGGCATGTGAGGATATTGACATCAAGGCAAATTCTGTGCATGAGTGTAGTGAATGAATACATCAGAGAAGGTACAGAGTGATGGGACCACCTAAGGCTAGTGCTAAGCCAATAATGCTAAGCCCTGACACTATTATACAAGATGAAAAATGCCTGATTACTTTTTGCAGTTAACAAGGATCACAGAGTACAGGCTCCTGTAGGCTGTCAGTGAGCCATGGCTCCAGAGACAAACCCTTGTGGAATGCTGTTTGTTAAAGTCTTCAGCCATAGTATCATCTCTGATTCCAACCATCCAGGCCTCTCTGCTTATCTGGTTGTCCAAGCTATGCTGATCTAAACTGGGTAGCAGAATATTTATTATGGGAAACAGTGTCAAAAGCCCTATTAAAGTCAACATAAATGACACTCACTGTTCTCTGCTCTCATCCCAAATCCTTTTTTTTTTTTTTTTTCCTTTATAAAAGGTAATCAGGTATGCAAGTCATGACTAAGCCTTGGTCAAGTGGTGCACAGAAATGTGCTCTAAGAAGACTCACTTACAGATTTTCCCAGGAAAAGAAATCTTTCAAATAATCATGTTCCTAACATAATTCCTGTGCAAAGCATTAATTACAATGATCTTCAGAATCTATTTTCAGAATTCATATTCAGAATCTTCCATGGGTCCTGGTGGGATGCACCCCAGAATGCTGTGTGAGCTGGCAGATATCATAGCTAAGCCATGCACCATCATCTTCAAAAGGTCTTGGAGAACAGAGGAGGTGCTGGAGGACTGGAAGAAAGCTGGTGTCATCCTGCTCTTCAAAAACAGCAAGGAGGAGGACCCAGGCAACTACAGGCCGGTGAGCCTCATTTCCATCCCTGGAAAAGTGATGGAAGAGCTCATCCTCGCTGCCCTCTCCAGACACGTGGAGGAGAAGAAGGTGCTCAAGAGTAGCCAGCATGGATTCACCAAGGGGAAATCATGCTTGACTTATGATTTCCAGTCTTCTAGGATGGAGTGACTGGCTGGATAGATGAGGGCAGAGCGGTGGGTATTGTCTGTCTGGACTTGAGCAGCTTTTGACACAGTCCCTCACAACATCCTCCTGGGCAAGGTTCTGAAGTATGGGATAGATGAGTGGACGGGGAGGCGGATTAGGAATTGGCTCAGTGGCAAGGTGCAGGGAGTGGTAGTCCGTGGCGCTGAGTCCAGTTGGAGGCCTGTTGTTAGCGGTGTTCCCCAGGGCTGAGTCCTTGGTCCTGTCCAATTTATTCATCAACGACTTCGAGGAAGGGATGGAGTGCCCCCTCAGCAAGTTTGCTGATGATACCAAACTGGGAGGAATAGCTGATTGGACTCCAGAGAGCTGCACCGCCTTCCAGAGGGACCTGGACAAACTGGACAACTGGATGGTGAGAAACCTCATGAGGTTCAACAAGGGCAAGTGCAGGGTCCTCCACTTGGGAAGGAATAACCCCAGACACCAGAACAGGCTGGGGACTTACTTTTTGGAGAGCAACTCTGCAGAGAGGGACCTGGGCATCGTGGTGGACAACAAGTTGACCATGAGACAGCAGTGTGCCCTGGTGGCCAAGAAGGCCAATGGGATCCTGGGGTACATTAAGAAGAGCGTCTCCAGCAGGTTGAGGGAAGTGATCATCCCCCTATACACAGCCCTGGTGAGGCCACATCTGGAGACTGTGTCCAGTTCTGGGCCCCCCAGGACAAGAGGGATGTGGAGTTGCTGGAGAGAGTCCAGCACAGGGCTACGAGGATGATCAGGGGCCTGGAACATCTGCCCTGTGAGCAAAGGCTGAGAGAACTGGGTCTGTTCAGCCTGGAGAAGAGAAGGCTGAGGGGGGATCTAATCAATGTATATAAGTATCTTAAGAGAGAGAGAGTGAGGAGGACGGGGCAGGCCTCTTTTCAGTGGTGGCCAGAGATAGGACTAGAGGAAACGACCACAAATTGAAGCATCAGAAATTCCACAGGAGCTTAAGGAAGAATTTCTTGACAGTGAGGGTGACAGCACAGTGGAACAGGCTGCCCAGAGAGGTTGTGGAGTCTCCTTCTTTGGAGATCTTTAAAACCTGCTTGGATGCAGCCCTGTGACACGTGCTCTAGGTGACCCTGTGTGTGCAGGGGTGTCGGACTGGATGATCTCTAGAGGTCCCTTCCAAGCTTAAACATTCTGTGATTCTATGATTAGAGTTGTTCATTTTCTCTAGAGCACAGATGCAAGTTAGCTCATCTGTACTTCTTTCCGATAGCTCACTGCTGTAGAGTGTTCCCCTTTTCAAGGAACAGTGAATCAAAGCCAATCTTTTCACCCTCCATAACCTATTATGTAAAGGCCAACCTGGGCAATGGTGACTTTATGTGCAAAGCAGCCACTGCCTGCCATGAGAACAGCCATTTTCAGTGGAATAGATATGCTTACATATCAGGTGCTATACACGTGTTAGCAATTGAAAGATGGACTTTCAATTCCAAGAGACTCAAGGTTCCACAAGAATCTAGAAGACGGAGAGAAACGGGGAATAATTCTGAAGACAAAATCAGACACTATCAGACACTAGACTTTCCTTCATCCTCCTCAGTACTGCAGCCAGCAGTGGCATTCCACATCCACATAGATGGATATATATATATCCATCTCTATACTGGAAATGCTTGGCTTAACAGAAAATAGAGAATAGAAAGTCAGAAAAGATTAAAGCAAAATATGCAAACTTTTAAAGCTATTTTGAAAATAAAAGATTTTGCTGATCCTGTTCTGAGTAACTTATAGCTAAAATGATGGACAGTATCCACCGTTAAAATTTAATGGAAACAAAAGAGTCTGGGGGTTGCAAAACTGAGATTGAAGCACATTGTAGAGGAATCTTAAATATAAATGAAAAAGATAACTTTTTCAGACTTTCCAAACTAAAAAGAAAATAGTATGTCCCATTAACATTAGGCTTCTTTTCAAAAGATGATAGCAATACTTGTTTCAACTGTAATTGTATTTATTATTTTTTCCACTTTATATATAAGCTATGCCTTTGTGGATACATCTTCTCTGAAGAAGCCTGATGCCTATATACTAACTAGGTTTACTGCCTGCTGGTTGCAGCTGTATATTCAGAAGGAGTCACAAGGGAAAATATCACAGCAGGAATCTTTTCCCTTTTCTCCTTTCCTGAAGGATGCAATGTCATAGCTGACTGTGTGAAATGATATATGATGTGAATTGCCCTCTGTGCTGCAGAGGAGCTGAGTGCTTTAGAGACATATAACTGGATAATAATAGAGATTAATGAAGATAGATGCAGTAGAAAAGACTGCTGTTAAATAAAATATTTTCAAAATATGCTATCAAAGTGAGAAATGAATAGTCTTAAAGTTAAACAGAAAAATAAGTGGAAAAAATCTAAGAATGCTTAGAAGGAGCTATCTTAAGGTCTTAAGGTCTTTTTTTTTAAACACATGTCATCATGAAATTACAGATATGGGACAGATAGATGCTGCATTAGATCATCTTATCACTCCCACTTATACAGCAGGAAATTAAATTCTTGAGTGCTTTATTCAATATGTTGTCAAAAAAATATGCCCAGTCTAGTTTTAAATGGCATGGGGATATTCCTAGTAATGAATAGGGGAAATCTCCTCATATTTTTCTGGCTTTAACAGGCTATCTTGTGGGTAACAAGGCACAAATGACAGAAGGTGGTAATTGCCCTGAAGGAAAACCTGTATAAGAAGCAGCAAACACTGTGTAAATGTACCCAATGATTAAACTAGTGATAAGGGCGTATGAGCATGCAAATGCATGCAATAAATTCCTTCTGTAATTAATTTAAAATCTAATAGAGAATGTTAGTATACTTTCAACCTAGAATTCAGAAGGTAGCCCAGATAAAAGAAACCTGGTAGAACTCAGTCTGGGGGAGAGGTACATGATTGTATCATCTTCACAATGTAGAAATAAGAATAACTCCGTGCCCTTTTATAAAAGAATTTCATAGAGAGAACTTTACAGATCCACCTCTTTTGTGGACTAAAATAATGTCAGGATGAATGAAGAAAAAGGAAGCATGGATTCTCCCTCTGTATATAATATATTGCTTTGTATGGAAGGAAAAGATAGCATTTTCATTTGTCCACTGTCCAAGGTGAACAGAGCAATCTTCCTCACACAAACTCTTAGTGGGTGGTGAAATCCCTGCTTTCATAGACTGACAGAACAGTGATTTCAGTGAAACAGCTGGCAAGATTCTCTTTGGCACAAGCATCTTTATTTTTTTCCAGTTGTGAAACTGGAAAACTACTTCTGCAACCTTTGGATGGCATCAAGAAATAGCATCTCCCCCATAAGTGCCTTAATCACTATTCTTAACTTATAATTATTTCTCTGCAGAGGTTTTGCCTATTATTATCTTTCTCATAATTCATCTAAAAAGTCAATTTGATTTAACTCTAATATTCAAATTTAATGAATTATACCGTTTAACTTGAATCGCAAGGTTATCACAGATGGTTATCACAAAATACTTTCTTCAATGGAGATCTTCAGTCTCCATTTTTGATCATCCCTTAAACAGCTCTCACACTGAATTTGGATGTAGTTCCTAAAGTACACTTTTTTTTTTTCTCAAGACTGATACATTTTCCATTTTTAATTTTATATAGCTAAAAATATTTTGTAAGTTGTGTTGAGGATGGTCATATTCCACTGATGGCAGTACTTAAAATGTAGTTGTTTAAAGATATAAAGATTTATTGTAAGGCCTTGTTTGAAGCTCAACTACAAGTCAAAAGAGGCAACCATTAACCTAACAGTTTGAACATCAGATGTTACACTTACTATTTTATTATTTTATATTCAAATTGTCCTAAAAAAAATTAATTTCCCTGACAGCAGGTTACTGGACGTAACTCTTCCTGTTATTCTGTATCCCTGTATTTGAGCTAAATTCTCCTCCTCATTCTTCAAATCCCACGTTTTTGGTGGGGTAATCCTGTAGAGACAAGGGCCAGGATTACTTTTTGCACAAATAGTGGATCCTCAGTGTGTGATATATGGCAGTAATTGAGCCACTGTCTTTGGTCCTGTGACCCTAAGGATGTACTAGTTCCTTTTGGTGGAGCATCATTGCTTTTAGGCTTGGTCACATGGGAGTTCCTTTGTTTTCAAGGCCTGCTTTGTTCATCAATGCCTACTTCAGCCAGCAATCCACTTGTTGGAAAGGGTGATTGTGGCACATAAAAAGTAAAAATCAGTTTCTCTTCCATCTTCTAAATTAACAAAATCTGAACCTGAACCATAATAGCTGCTTGTATCACTGAAAGGCAAACGTCTTTTCTTTACATTTTTAAAGAGTGATATATGGGTGATGCAGATTATGCAGATTTTTTGACTTATTTTGAAAGTTGATGTTTGAAACATCTAAATGTGCAAATAATAATCTTTCTAAACGACTTCTTCTTCTTCCTCTTCTTCTTCTTCTTTTTTTTTTTTTTTTTTTTTTTTAATTAATGTTAACTGGAGCTTCTAAACATGGCAGAACATGTGTACTTTTGAGATTACAAACCTATTTCTCAGCAAGTGTGTCTTTCCTCAAAGTCTCATTGAAAGAAATTTCTCTAAGGCAAACAACTTGACAATCTATTACTAACTAGTAAAAATTATAGCACAGATTTGGAAATGAAACTTTCTGTATCTTCTTAAGTTACATAATTAAGATGTACTGCTTAGACAAGACTCAACAATTTAGAGTTGCTACTTCTAATTGTCTCTAAGCTTGTCTAATTCTTTAATGAGTTTTAATGTGTCATATCACAGTCATATCATACCTCAACCCCATCTCTTTTAAACAAACAAACAGCCTCCTTTAAATTTCTGTAAATATGTGTGTTTGCCTCGGGTGCTTATGATGTCTCCAGAACCCACCCATTGTTAAGAAAGCAATACTATGACAGGTCTGTGTTGACTTTTTCTGCTTGTCAGAAACTAAATATAATCAGGAAGAAAAATCAAACACCTTTATTATAAAGGTTTATAAATAATTAAAAAATAATAAGTAGAATGACTTGTTAAAGGAAATAGATGCATTGTGATTTCTGTGAAATTATACTTTGATTACCAACTTTAATAATCTTATTTTAATTGAATTATTGTTTTCAGGATTTAAAAATAATTCACAAAGCAACTTTTTGTATCTTGGGTATGGGAAATTTCAGAATGCGCTGATGCATTCAAATGATGATACGTCTTTGTGCTAAACCTTCAGTTACTAATTTCATGCTAGGCAAGCAAGGGAATAGAAATTGATCCCAGTATCTGAAATATTTTCCCTTTGTTGCTGAATTGAATGCCTGGGCAAAGGCCAGCTCTGATAGACACTACATCAAGGGTAACTCACAATTTCAAGGAAAAAAAGTCAGGGCTGACTGTTTGACAAAGCTTTATACTTATTTGAAGACTCTGTATAAAGTTATGTGGTGCAAAAAGGACTTTTTCTTTTTTTCTTTTCCTAAAATGAAATAAGCTAAACTGAAAGTAGCTTGCCTATATTCATATATTCAAGTATTTATGGTATAGGATAAATACCATTTTCAACAAATATTAAGAATTAAATTCATCTCTCTGCTTATAAAAGCTATCTTCTGAAGATCAAAAAATTCTGAAGCAAACAACAGCTTTTAATGTTGTTTATTTGGTTAAAAAGCTCATTCACCTGTTAAGCATGGGAGATAATTTTGTGGCCAGGTTTTTGAGGTTAAGGAATTATGTATAAGCAAAGATATTTTCCATACATCTTTTTTTTTGTAACTAGTACCGCCATTGCTTTTGCTTGAAAAAAAAATCTTTCAAGGGAGTAAAGTTTTCTTCTATTTATGAATTTTCTCTCATTAATTTCAAATCATGATAATTCCAGGCTTTTAAGATAGTTTTACTGTATTTCCTGATGTAATTCTGGCTGCGCAGTGAGCTGCCTTTACACTTCCCGTAAAGTGCTGTATAATATCCTCAGGAACAGGTAACTTTTGTTATTTTACATTGCCATATGTTATATAGAAATTTCTTTTCCTCTCCCTTTCAAGCCAATTACATGTAACTATTATTATGTTTTCTCCTAAAGGATTGAGAGCTTGACTTATTCAGTAGTGGCAATAGCAGCATGGTTGATAGCAAGACAAGTTGCTAGCACTAAGTCATTTAAATCCATTTCAGGATTCAAAAAATACATCTCTTATCTATCTCAGTTAACAGTATGGGACAGATTTTTGATGTTTAGAAACAGAAGTTTCTATGTGCGCCCTTACTCTGTTATAGGGTGTACGTCCTCCGAAAGTTCACTGTCACATTGAGTAGTATGTTAATGTTGAAGAGAGAATATAGTCCTCGCTGTTCAAGTGAATATAGGATCTTTTGCTCTGTCTGTGACTATAGAATGCTTTCTAGTGATCCTCACTTTTTGTGAGGATTGGCTTTAAGTGTCCTGAAATAACTCTCATACATTTCTACATAGTCTCCATAATTTTATATTTATCCTTCAATGCCAAATACATCTTTATAAATCTGGAATAACTGCTAATGCTTAACCACAACTCTCTAGCATTTATATCTTCTGCAGACTTCTGGCTTGCCATCTTTTTTGCCAGCCGCAATAAACTGATATTTATATCCAGCTAAAGATAATCTCTGCAGTTTTTGGAGAAGAAAGAGTACAAAAATTGTTACTGGGACAAAGAGTGTAAAAATAGAGAGAGTAGCTTTCTCTTTTGATATTTCTAACCATGATTTGAGGGAATAACCAACAAAAAGCTCAGCTTTGAAAACAGTAGGATTGCCAGCTGAAGCTGAATGGCTGACACCTGAAGATATAGAAAGGGGCAGGTTATTAAAGTTTTTTACAATGACTATCAAACAGGAAGTTTAGTTTCTCTTACCACCCTCTTAAAGGTAAACAATAACAGGAAAAAAGTAATCAGGCATGCAGGGAGAGTTAAAAAACATGCAGGCTTGTAGGGAAGACTTGCCAGTTTAATTCTAAAACTGCTGAGATGCATTAGAAATTAGTTGAAGTTTTTGATTACATACATACTTATAAATATATACCATAACTCTAAACACTTCAGGCTGATCCTGAAATTGCACTATACTAGCAACAGCATCCATGCTTAGAAAACAAAGACATACTACAGGGATTTGATGACAAGAGCAAATCAGACAGAAGAATCAGAAGGGAGAATTCAGAGAGCTGCAAAATACCACGACGTCCCAAAGTTTCTGTATTTAACTTGTGACCCTTCTTCTAAAACCGAAGGAAGTACTCTCTCTCAAAATATCCCAAAGAGAATCAATCAAATAGGCTGGACCAAGACGGGTCAAAGAGAATGCTTGAAGATATAACAAGATAGGAAGAAAGTGGTGATATTCTTTACTAGCAGGAATAAACACTGTTTTTTCCCCTTTGAAATACTTATTAGTACTGCGTTAATAAGCACAGTTACATTAACTGCATTTTTTCTCTTCAAATAAAACAAGGGCAAAATATATTGTGTGTTTCTTGCTCAAAATATTGGCATTTGCTTAATTTGATATCAAACTATTTATGAAATGAATTGTATTATTACTAGACCAGACTAATTTTGCATTTCTCAACTTTGTTTCCTATGCATGTGTAATCATACTCTAGAACAAATCTCTGTTCCTTCAACCCACTTTACTATTTCTTTTTTTGACTGAAATAATTTTGAACAACACGCTGTAAACAAAATGAAATGGTCTTCCTTTTCAAATCTCATCTGAATTTTAAGTACTGGAAAAGGAGTTTTTTAATGTTTTTTCTGTGGTGTCCTTGTTCTACTTTGTAATTTTATTTTCCCTTGGACTTCAACAAAGCCCAACTGAAATCTTAGAATGAACCAAAGGAAGTTGGCTTAGCAGGGTAATTAACTAGAGGGTTTCCAACAAAGAGGCAGTATTTTGATAGTTAACCAAAGCTAATGAAAGATACAAGGCGTTTGTGAGTACAACAACCAACACTTCAAAAGTTAGTGAGAAGGGCTTAGACCAGAATGGGAAGACTGCAAATGCAGTTGGTGAGTGATAACGTTCTTGGCTCTGGTAACCTTCTCTAGGGCTAAAATCTCTGCATGTATCTTTCTCTGAAAATCATACCACATTTAACCCCATCATTTAGGAGTACTGGGGATTTTTTTAATGAGTCATCTTAATGTCTTGATTAGAACATACCTTGACTTTTGTAGGTTTCAAGGTATTTGGTATTTCAGTTTATTTTTCTATATACTTTACCTGCTGGATAGAAATATCAACTTTCAAAATATATGTGCTGTACAATATATAAAACTGCTTACGAGTTGCAGGATGTGAAACAACTGTGAAAAAAAAAATTAGCTAAAATTACTTATATATTCATGTTTGTTCTACAAAATATTAAATTTTTTTGTTCTACAAAATATTAAACTCCTTTACTGGAAAAGGCTTGTTGCTGCATTGGTTTTTTTTTTTTTTTTTTTTTTTTTTTTNCTAGGACAACTGCTATTATTATCTGACAGAAGGAACTATGAAGTTATTCCTGAATAAATTATTTATTTCACATGCAAATTAGTTGGGCATCCAAAAGGGAAGATCTTATCTGAGACCCACAAGAACATCCAAACCTTCTGTAAAACAAAGCTGAATGTAAGTCATGTGAAAAACACAAACAAAGTGCTGAGCTTTCATTTCTAAAAGGAGACGTGAGGGAAGAAAAATAAATCTAAGCTCAGCTGTTGCCACACAATTTCCTACCTACTTCATTAAACAGTAATTCTGTAATTATATAAAAATCATAAAATTAGAATGACTACAGAAAATAGTCCATTGATTTCCGTTAATGATTGTTTTTGTAATTTATAACTTTGTAATTCATAACTCATAATCAATTAAATATCATGTTACTTCCAACCTGAACCTTGAATTGTGAAACCACTTAAGAAGCACATGCTGGAGAGGCTTCACTTTTTCGACTGAGAAAAGGGATATAATGCCACTTTTCCACCAACTCATTTCTAAACTAAACTATAAGTTACAGCTCCAGTTCAGATTTAAAAGCTCGTGCTGTATTACAGATGGAACCCATTAAGGTTGTCTCGTTTTTAGCACATCTTTTATCTTCCTTTGCTGTGTTTCAGATATTGTTTTCAGGCATTTTAGCTAGACTTCCATGTTTGAGCTCTTACATGATTTGAGTGTGCATATGTTGTAAGGCGGTTTAAGGATTTCACCAATCCTCCTATCAAAATGTATGGAAATGATGCTGCCAGTGACCCATAGCAACATGCTTGGGCATAGGGAATCCTCCAATAGGTAGCAGTATTTATGACGTCATACAGCATAATTTCCCCCATCTCATTCTTTATACAGAAATTATTCTGTATATTGCTGTCTTGACAATTTTATTCAAATGCTCTTAGGGAGGCTGAATGTGCACGAGAACATTGAAAAACACAAAGATACAAGCCAACAAGTTGTCCACATAGACAGAGGTCATATTTTCTCAACTAGAATTTGAGGTGATTTTAACTAATTTCACTCATTTGATCAGAGAAGTAACTTAGCCATAGTGGCTAGCCTGGACAGGTTCCAGTGAGGATAATTACATGAACTACATGAATTCATTTTTAGCTATGTGAAGCATTTTGATTTGCTTCCTGCGCTAAGTTCTTGCACTAAATTGCCAAGTGATGTTAAGCATGGGAATGTTCATCATTGCAGGAAGTAGTTGTGTGGGGAAAATGAAATGATGCGTTATGAGAGTATCCCAGGTAATTAACAACTTTTTCTGAAGGGAATTCTACAATGTCTTTCTTAGATAGTTTCATTAATCAATTTAACCACAAATTTTGATGCCAAGTCTCATACTGATTACAGATCACCCATCAGGATTCCCAGCATGTTAGAAATAAACAGACTTTTTCTCTTTGTACGGTAATAACATGCTCTCCCAACTCTTTTGAAATGTCTTGGATTAGAACTTTGAACTGTATTATGTGAATTGGGCTGACTGGATTCTATCATCATGACAGCCTGAAGAAGCCAATCCTCTGGTTGTTTCACTTTTGGACCAGATTTTTTCACATTGGGATTGTAATAACTGAGACTCCAAGTCCCATATTAGCACCCACATTGCAGGACACAATAATCAGCAAGATTCACAATATTCTAGATGGAGCTTCTTCTAATTCATTTTCTTGAACTGGCCCTACCTTATATAAAAATCATGTGGTCACAGGAACACAGAAATGCCACCTGACCTTTCCACATCTTATAGGATTATCTTAATGCAGAATGTAGTAAGTTCAGTTCATACAGATGCTTAATGCAGTTTCTCTTTTCCAGGACAAGTAAGATATAGAAAAAGAGAGGTAATTTTTGTTCTGTGTTTTATTACTATTATTATTACTATTACTATTACTATTACTATTACTATTACTATTACTATTACTATTATTACTTTTCCTATAACCTACTGGATTAGAGCACCCTCCTCGAGCCTGTGTTCAAATTTTGCTGTTGATCAGGCAGAACACGGATCCAAAGGCAATCCAAAGTGGCTTGCCCCAAAACATTCTGTTCCTATACATGTTCTCCTCTCAAAAGAAGAAATACAGAGAAAATGTCTAGCTTTGAGAACCCATCTGGTTTGACTCATGAAGTGCACCACATATCAGAAAGACCTTGGGATTATGTATTTATTAGGTATACAAAAGTATTATATTTTGATTAAATATTATTTTAAAGCCCTGATGTCTATTCTTGTAGTAGAGACTCAGAAATATTGGGATCATCATCCTAACTAATTCATATATTTGAAAATAGATTTTAAATATGTTGAGACTCTGTGTAACAAAATGAAAAATAATGTGACTCACCTTGAGTTTAGCAGTGGGGCACAAAGCCAAATTCGCTGAGCACCTAAAGCAAGCAGTTATCTTTTAATAAGCTTTCATGATGCTTCACAGATAGAACAGAGATTATTAAATTAAACTGAAACACAGTCAAACAACTGTTGGTTATATAATGTCTACCTCTTCTATAGTACATTTTATCAGCAGATTGCAAAGGGATATAAAGGTAGTTGGAATATCTATTTAATTATATGACTTCATTTTAATCCATTTACAGTTTAATTTTGGAAAATGTTATTGAGTCCTGGATCCTAAAATCTCCAAAGTCAACTTCAGTCCCAGCCATTGTGTCTGCACTTTGAAGCCTTTTGAAGTAGCTTTGGATTGGACCAAAGCTGACGGATAAGTCAAAACTTGGCTGTGAGTAGAGGTTTTTTTCTCCTTTAAACCACTGGTTCCTCCCTTGAATTGCTAAGGGCAGTGTCAGCCCAATCCGTAGATACTTCAAAGGCTTCAGACAGCAGACACCGTGGCTAGGACTGAAGCTGAAACAGACGGTTTGAGGGATCCTAAGATCATGGGGTCTCTCAGTGCTTTTCATTGTGTTTCAAAATAGATTAAATTGAAATAAAAATAAATGAAAGTAAAAGTGTTATATTTGGTTCCCTTTTTTTTTCTTTATGTGTGATCTGGATTTTACAAGGAAGACTGTTTGCCTGCCTTCAGATCTGTGTTAATCCTGTTTTGCAGCAAAAATATATGAAACGTTATTTAGCCAATCTACTCACTTGGTCCAGCCAATTTTATTGGTATAGTATTCAAGTATTGTTGGTTGAGAAACATTCATTTGAAGGCTGAGAGATTTAGATATAAGCAAAAAGAACTGAAAAATATGTTATATGTGGCAGACCAAAAAAAAATTCTAGGCAACAAAATTAAAACTTTTTGCTATCTTATATATCATGTGTGCTCCCAGACAATAATCAACTGAAGATTTTTAAAATTATTTTAGTGAGTATTTCTGTTTCTCAGTCAGATATTGATGACATTGATGACAACCAGAAGTTACCTTAGTCCTAGAAAATATTCTGAATTTCAGCTATTGGGTGTTTTCTTCTGTCATCTAGATCTTTACATTATAAAGTACCTAGTTCTTCAGGATTCATTGCAAAGTATTTCCTTTGCTCATATAGTTATGAATATATATAGTGATATATAGAAAAGCTATGCTATTTACTCATAGCTGTCAAGACATAACTAATGCCATATTACATATATGTAATTACATATGCCATAACTAATGCAATATACATATATGTAACAAAGCTGATTTACATTTCAGTGGTGAATTTGCATGTTCACCAAAACACAAACCTTAACTGGAAAAACAAGTAAATTAATGTAATAAGAAAATTATGAAGCTGATCTCCTTGGTATAAATTACTCAGTTGGAAAGTATTAACATTATTAATTTAAAAATGAGATTTACTCTATAGATAAATAGTTTATTAAGTCTGTTTTGATCTTTTTTAAGCTTACCCATGCAATCCACCTAAGACATGGACACAGAGTCAGGGGTACAGAGATATATTTAAATGTTCTGTCCAAAATAGTTTCATAAACTCGACACCTCAAGTTGAAAGATTGTTCAGTAAGAACTGTCTCTATTAATGAAGGGGAAAAAAAAAACAGTGAAGAGGGAGTGGTTTCTAATTTCAGGACACTGGAATTTCATATCCACATTTATGAGCACACAATTTTAGCCAACCAAGGAGTCTAGTGAGTTGGTTACACAATATCTCTGCTGGCTGCTTGGAAGTGCAATATGCCCTTTGCTTAATGGAGCTTGTAGCTGGGTTGACATCATGAGGGAGGGTAGCTTTGGGAGGGAAATCTTCCTTTTGGGCAGCAGTCATAGATGAAGTAGCACCCAGACCAGAAGTAATGGCATGCTGAGCCCTGATGGGTACCTCACAGGTACTACACTGGTGTGAACAGAGCATTAGGGACATCCGTACCTCTCCAATCTCACCTCCAGGTGGGACTAAAACTCACCTGAAGACGCTATAAGGAGAATAATCCCGGTTGCCACAGCCTGTGTATAATAAAGCTGGGCAAAGTTGTGACCCCTGGCTTGCCTTGCTGTCCACCTTCTGGCACAGGTACTTGACGGCTCTTGCCTCATTAATGGTTGCAACTACTGTGAGCAGCATTACTTTGTTTCATTAGGCACAATGTGGTGCAAAGGAGTTCTGTTTCAATACTTGGAAATTATAGTTTTAATTGTGACCTTCCAGAAACCTGATGCAAGGCATCTGGTATTCCGTTGATATTACTCAGCTTGATATTAAACCTAAACCTGGGCATGGCAATTTGTTTCTTAAACTCATTATGACATCATGAATGAATTACCTCAGATTTGCAAAAGGGTGGATTATAAAATGCACCTCATTTGTTATACAGGAGGAGATACATAGAAAAGTGACCTTTCTCTGTTTTATAAGTTGGGAAGGAAATAATTTGTCCTGATGTTACAGTGCATGTAACATATGTTACATATTCTCAATAAATAGGAGAAGAAAGATCATGGTCTTTAAGAGTTGGTAAAAGTAGCACATGGTATTAACTTGTTAGTTTTTTATGTAAATTAGAGGGATTACTAAATAAAACAGGGAAAATATTGTTAAACTTCTGATTTTACCCCTTTCTTTCTTTATTTCCAAGCATCATCACTGCTTGGAAAGCAGTTGGATGGTTGGACATCACTGTTCAAAATTCTTCTCTTTCTGAATAATCATAACAATGCAAATAGATATCTGTTAGAAAAACAGTCAAAATGTAGGATTTACACTGGTTGCTTAATTTTAAAATTTAAAAAAAAATAAATTTTAAAAGTGAATTTTTTTGTAACGATAAACTGTTAAGATCAAATAAATTCCTGTTCATTATCTAGAGTGTCGGAATCAGTATAACACAAACATGATGAAAATACAAATTAATTTACTTAATTGATGCTCTGGAGTGCTGCAAATAGCTCAAGGATGCAGGGAAAAAATGTTAATGTCTTAACATTAAAGCTTCTAAACTTGAAGAATAACTAGAGCTTCAGCGTATCGAATGAAAGTATTATGATGCCTTGACACTGAAGAAAGAAACATTGGGTAATCACATATTTCTGATCTTACTTTGGTCCAAAATGAAATTAGGCCAAAGAGAGCTAGAAGAATAAAAGAAAAAGTGTATTCATCACATAAGCTCAGATAAGGAATAGGTAAATTCAGACATCTGCAAATGATAATTTTGGTCTTTTACTGTTTAATTTTTATTATTTTGGTTGCAAGTGTATACTCTGCTAACTG
Organism: Nothoprocta pentlandii; assembly: GCA_013398315.1. Classification (NCBI taxonomy): domain Eukaryota; kingdom Metazoa; phylum Chordata; class Aves; order Tinamiformes; family Tinamidae; genus Nothoprocta; species Nothoprocta pentlandii. Next base: position 312,023 of record VZSG01000515.1, on the reverse strand, counting down.
AATTTTGAGATTTTGTTACAGTAAAATCTTTTTGATTCTTCATATTGAATAGTCTTTTGAAATATCAACTTAATGTGGCTTAGATGATAATATAAAACTTGACCACTGAAAAGGTTTCCAGATGTAACTGAATGTCAGATGTACTGGCAAAGACATTGCACGGGGGAGAAATCCATTGAAATGTATCACCAAAGGCAAAAATTCCACACTAAGGAGGCTTCTATCTGCATGCTACATTCTCTCATTTTGCTCGGCTTCTGGGTTGGACCAGCATTCAAGAAAGATATATATTTTGAGTTGAGGAGTTTCTTTCCTTTATTCTCAGTTAAAGCAGCAACAGGAAATAATTTATTAACAGATTGTCATGGGATAGATGCTGGATCTGCTTCCCTGTTTGCTAAGATGATGTTTTTTCTGAGCAGTAGGCTTATGTCATAGCAGCCTGTTGGTGTGGTAGAAAAGGCTGGTCAGAGCTGCTTAAGTATGTGGTGGGATCATTCATTTTATATGGCTTCTGAGCTCCTTGGATAAATTAAAATACTGAAGAGGAGAATCATCTCTAAAAAAGCTCTCTAAAGAACACAAAAGGCAGGTTATCTTTTTCAGGTGTGCTAAATAACAATATTAAAATGCGATAGTCTGTTTTACTTCCCTTATTTTTTTTTTTCCTGCTGTTCTTCATCTTTCTGATCAAAATATCTACTAGGCCTAATGCACTAGGCTTTGGGTTGCACATTTGTGTTTAAATTTTGTATAAATTGTGTATAAATTTCCTTTGTAGCTGGTGTTTTATTTCAGGGCAGATAATGGGATGACCAACACTTTCTGTATGATCAAGAGAATCATTCTCTTGACCCACAGACTGACAGTTCTTTAAATTATGTCTGAATAATTTGCTTCTAGTCAACACTTTGAGTATGACTGGTTCCAACTAGTAATGTTTTCCTTAACCCTTATTGGACCTTGCTTTAGGCTCAGTGTGTGCCACTATCATGGGGTTTTAAATGGAGTAATCTAATGGTGGCAATACTTTTCTGATTTACAACAATCTTTCATTTTTACATTTATTTTATTCATAAGTATGAGTAAAAGGAATGTAATTGTGAAGTACAAAAGCTTCCCCTTCCATTCTCCTTCACTGAGCTATTCCTACTTAAGTTTGTTTTTAAGTACCATTATCATTATCCTGAACTAATTTTCCTCAGGTGAAATTTACTCTCTCCTGACTGACAACCAAACAAGTTCTATCTGTCCACATTACAAACACCAGAGGGTTTGCACCGATCTGATCTGAACTTGCTGAGATCCCATGGCCTGCCCTGTGCTCATATCTACGTCTCACGCTCACCTTGGCCACCATAGGGCTTTTCCAAGATTGTGGTAAGCTGATATGAGCCACTGAGCTGGGCAGACACATGCTGTGTATGGAGCATGATTGCAGGGTCAGAGAAGTGATTCAGAGAAGTGATGGCGTCTGCACAAGGGAAATGTGGGGCAAGTGTCACAGAAGTTGCATTTTAGAGCATGTTTAGTAACTGCAGAGCTACTTAGAGACTTTGGGTCCTTCTGGGAGAGCATATTTTACCTTATGAGATATAGTTGGTGTTTGTTTATCACCTGCAGAGAAGAGAAATAAGCTCATAGTTCCAAACATTTTTGCTCCTCAGTGTGAAGTATAGTTACTGATGTTTCCTCAGTCCATATCAAGTGACCGTTGGCTTCATAGAGACAGAGACATCAAGACATTGACTTGGTAAGTTATATCACTACATATGTGACTTATACATACATTAAAGCAAGACTAAAGGAGCACAGATAGTGATGCCTTCTAAGAAGAGTTAGCTTCCTGCAGAATTAAATGAATGTCTAGATAAGATAATTCTTTTTTCTGGAAGCAATTTTTCTTGCTGCCTTTCATCAGATAATGCTAGATAAACTTGCACAAACTAGTGGCAGAGATCAAATCAGCATGAACTCATTTTCTTAGATGTTTCTTCTGATAGTTCTTGTTACATTTCAGCTTTTTGTTCTTGCTTATGGCAGCATGGCGCCATAAGCCAGGTAGTATTCATTTTGCATAAAAATACATCATGTGTATTAAGGAGAATTTAATATTTATGATATATATTTCAAATTGAAAATACTTTTTGATGCTATTCAGTATGTAAGCATTTTGTCAAACAGGAATATATTCAAAGGTAAAGAATTGCCATGTCAATGACAGTCACACACTCATGGACAAATTAATTTAGTGCTAATTAAGGAAAAAATAAAACTCCTATTTTATTCTGAGGATGTGCTTCACAGAGGATACCTTTAAATGGTCTTGTAAGGCTGGAGGAATATACTGTAAGAGAACTTTTTGCAGTTAGGTTGTGTAGCACATTTAATACTCTGTGCCTACAGTAAGACCAGAAGAAACCATCATGACTCATCTTCGAGAACTAGTGAGGATTTTCTTGAGCAGTCTGTCAAGGAAGTTCAACAAAAGCATGCCAGATTAACTGTTCATAAAGAGAATGGTGTGAATGGCATTTTTACCTGGCCTGTTATTATTTCTGAACTTAGGTGACCAGGTGCCAGGTGCAGCCCAGTGAAACCCAGGAAGACTGCTTTCATGCCTGAAGCAAAAAGCAGGCAGACATTAAATTCCCCTTGGGAATGTGCAGTTGATACAAGTGTGTTATGAATGTTGCCTCCTTCTTGGTCTTAGGAGCAGGGTCCTTGCAAGAGAGGAGCAAGGCTCCGTTGTGTGCCCCAAGTCATTGGGTTGACCCTAGCTGTTCTCAATGCACATTTAAGTATATTAGTATTTCTGCAAGAATATGTATTTGGTTAGTGAAGCTGCACAGGTAGCAGTTTTCAATATATAATTGGGTGGGTAATTTCTTGCAGTGCTTGGCATATTCCTCCACCTTTTCCTTGTAAGAACTTCTGTATATGCATGCAGTTTCTTTTTATGTAATTTTCATATAAAGGCATAACTACATGATTTAAGCTTATGAATATTTGAATATAAGTTTATGAATATATGAATATTTGTTGTGGCCTTGTTTGTGTGTAAGATTAGGCTGTATAAAACATATTTTTAAATTATTTTCTGCATTCAGATAGATTAGCATAGCTTTGTAATGCAGAGCTACAGACACAGCATTTGGTGATGACTGCCTGGAAGATGCAAACATCCTTTGCATTTGATATCTATTTCTAGGAAGATAATAATAAGTTTTATTTATTTGTTTGTTTATTTTTAGTTTTCTTATTACAGGCATAAGTGCTTTTATTAGTTCTTGTGCCCATATGACTTTTTCCAAGGCTTTAAGTGGACTTTACTGTTCAGCTTGTAGAATTTGTGGGAAGCAATCTTTATTATAGGCTAAGCTAAGTTTTAGCACTTAAAGAATGAGGAGAAGCTTGGAAAGAGATGGGTGTAGTTTCCTGGAGGGAAAACGGGTGAGGTTTTTGTTGCTGTTTTTGTCTGGATTAGGAACTTCTCGTTCTTGCCTGAGATTCAGAAGGCTTCTCTCCACATGTGTCTTCTGGCTAGCTGTGATAAATAACAGGTACTAGTATATAGGTTTTCTGTATAGGTGTGATAAATAACAACTACTGGTATATAGCTTTTCATCTGTAGACCCTGAAACACTTCACAGTGGTCAAGATACATCGAGTGACTTACCCTTCATCTCGGGGTGAGCCAGTGGCAAATTTGGGAGGGAAACGTTGGTTGCATAATTTTCAGCTTGTTAGACCATATTGCCTCGGTCATTGTCTCAGTGTGTCCTAGTTGAACCATCCTACAAAACAAAGTTGCCCAATTTTTAGCCTGTGCTGATCTATAAGCCACTTTTATTTTTATCTCTTAGTGAGAAAAATCTTGAGAAATTCCTATAATGTCACGGGTCAGTAGCGAGAAAATTTCTTGTATCTTCTTTATTGTATGGAAAAACAGAAGCTTCATTCACCTATAGCAATTTGTCTACCATATTTTGTCAAACGTAATTGGTTTACACTTTCAGAGATTTCTTCATGATAAAATTAAAAAAAAGTATGAAATGTGAATGGATTTGACATGAATGTATCTGCAGGTATTATGCTCAGTGATTGAGTTGTAGGAATAGCATACATCTTTGACGGGTGAGCCCCTAGAGCTACTGAAAAGGAATCTTTTAATTTGGGCAGTTGTACATTATGGGTTTTATAATTAACTCCGATGTGAAATAGCAGCATGTTGGCTTCATATTGCTGTTACAGTGTAGCATGCCATTAAGTATTTTATTCTGTAAAAGCAAGCATTTCCTATTCTCCCTCTCCATTTTTCTTCCACTCCTTTTCCGTCTTCACAAAGTAAATGTTGAACAACTTCCAAGATATTTATTCCCCTCTCTCCTCCTATTAGATCTCCTTCATCATAGCCAGGAGTGAGATTTTGAATTTCTAACAGCAAATTTTTCTCATGTCTGAGACTGTACATACACGCGTGAGAAACGCCTCAGTTGTATTTCACACCTATCAGCAGTCCTCTTGATTTGTGGCTGTGTCTCAGTTTTAAGAAGAACTGAAAACACTGGAAGTTTAGACATCATGTGTCCCAGTGACAGTGCTGCAATGAGGAATATAATTCATATGGTATTGCATCCTGTTTATTATTAGGTTACACCCCTAATGCTACAGACATTTGAGTACTCCCTCATTATTAATCAGGACTCTCAGCTACAGTTTTGACTCTGGATTTTCTATTTTTTCCAGCTAGATCTTCACCTTCTGGTGAGAACAGCATAGATTGCTGTTAATCCAAGACAGTAACTTTTGCACAAAGCATGTTGAATTTATTTCATTGCTACAAGATACACTGTGAGTATTGAATTTAGTTGTTGCAAAAGAATATGCAGTTTCATTTTCTTTGCCCTTCCAAACTTCTACTTTTAAAATAATTTGCAGATCTTTCCATCAGCCACTACCCTACAGAATTTTTCTGCCTTGGAAGAAGCTGATTTGACCAGCTTCATTTGGTAATGCTCCTTGTGTAGGATGAGGAATGAATTCAGCGCCCATTCAAATGTCTGTCTATAGGACTTTGCACTGGTAGGTCCCTCCTATAGGATGTTGAAGGAAAATTTAATTCCTATACAGGAACTGAAATCGAGGAACCGAAGTGCGCTGGAGGTGAGATCTATCTCATCTCCTAATACATACAGTTTAATAAAATACTAATACAACAGTCCACATGCTGTTCTTAGCTTCCACTAAATCTTATAGCCAGCTGTCTCCGTTTAGCCCTGTGCATACTTGCCTACCAGGATTTTGCTACTGTTTTTGTAACATTCAGACCATATGGTGCCATCTACCTTTGTTAGCAGAAGATGAAAAAGGTCATTAAAATGAGAACTATGCCTGGCTGTGATAAAAGTGTCTGACTGTCTTTCCTTCAGGTCAAGGAAAGTTTGGTCTTTGATCCCCAGTTAGGATCAGTATAGGTCTTGAAATGCACAGTGAATTGTGTGTAGGTTTGCATTAGTCATTTTAACATCTCTAGATTTAATTTAGATCAATGTAAGGTTTTAAGGATAAAATCCATCTCCTGCTGCTCTTAGGCAATTGGCAGAGTACGATGTTTTTGCAGCATGACTCTCCTCCTGTCTTGGCACCTTCTACTTGTGATTAGTGCCTGGAAGTTCTTTAAGCAGTCTCTTTTCTTTCAGCAGTCTCACAACACTGAATGAAATGAGGCCTTAAGGGTAACTTTTCCCTGCTCCTAGCACAAAACTTTTGTCATTCTCCTTTTAAAAATGGCTTGAGAATTTGGTTTTGGTTTGCTTTGATTCCCTTTTACCGAGCTATTGTCATTCTTGTGAGGATCCTTAATAAGAGGTGGTAATTAGGAATATCCTGTGACTTGGTGAAGCACAACACAGCCAAGACCAGATCTTCATTTCCTTAGCTACCTATTAGTTTTAGGAAGTTTTAACCATTTCTCAGAGGACTCAGCACTTGAGAAATAACTGCAGAAGTCGTCTTGAAAATACATCTTTGCTGGAGGAACTGGGATGAGCTAGTTTGCCTCTCTGATGTAGCACAGGCTCACTAGCAAGTTCATAGATTATACTTGCAGTTAGGCTATACAGAATCAGATCCTGTCTATAAAAGGAAGTAAAAGGAAGAGTCAGGAAAACACAAAGATACATGGAAAAGTAACAAAATAATATACTGAAATCTCTCTCTCCAAGAGTTCTTTCTTGGTCCCAAGACACTTTTTTTTTTTCCTGACTTACAGTTGCCTTGTTTGCCACCTCTCTCAAAAGTTTGGGAATGGAGTTTCCTTGTCATAAATTTCAAGTTCTTTCTGTCAGTTGAATCCCCTCAATGACCTCAATGACTTCATAGAGTAGTTTGTACTCGCTGCAATTATTAAACAAAATGAAGTTGTGGTTGGATAGAGACATGCACCAGCATATGTCTGTCTCAGTAGGCCATTTGTAACATCATTTTTTCCTTGTGAGAAAGAAACTGGAATAATTGGACAGCTCTACTTAATATAACTGAACTGGTAAAAGTCTGTCAATGCAAGAGGCCTTATGAGTTGTAATGATGGCAGGAACTCAATGTGATGTTTTTTGAACAATGAGAAAATAAAACTTCCTCCAAACTACACTGTCTTCCAAGAGCACGAAATTAACAGGACCTATCTTAGGTATAACTCCGGATATCCGATCGCCATATTAGGCAGGATGACTCATAAGGATTTCAAGAAACAAATATAGTAGCAGTTTTAGCAAGTACAATAGTTAAGCGAACTTTATTGTTATATTTAGTTAGGGGATGGATAGCTTAATTGCACAAAGCAAAAGATTCTATTGTGTCTGTTAAGTCTTTCAAGTGTATCTGAAAAGACTTAAAACTAGTGAAAGAGAGAAACAAAATAAACTCATTATATTTCATTGCTCTTTCCTCTCTATTTCTAAAGCCCTGTACTGAATAAAGGAAAGCATACACATTTAAATGTAGTCTTACTAACTCAGAGAAACACTGTTCAACTATTTGACTGTGAGTGAAGCCACCATTTTTCTGGCTCTGTTGCTTCTGTCCTATCCTATGAATCCTCTAGTGAATTTAATGAAAAAATGAATTCAATTGAGTGAGGTGCATGAAGAAAAGGTACTTCTGATGAGGCACAGATTTGCTCAACCAGCACACCCTGTGGTGTGAGCAGGAGATGAAAGGAGCAGGAGAGATCATCAGGAGATGACCTCTGTTGTGGTCTGAACTTCTCTGTAACAGACAGACAGCACTAACCTGAAAACAGAGTGTATCAGGACTCACAAAGTACAGAGCATATAAGTAAAACTGATAGTACCCACTGTTTAAAATTATTGCTGGCTGATGCTTGCAGTGTCTTTAAGCAGGGCTGTGTTTACAAAAGACAGAGAGAAGGGAGCTTGGTCTTCTAATATGTAAACAACTGTTGTACTTAGTGGGGAATAATTTGTTTTCTGTGTTCAAAGGATAACCAGTGGATTTAGATAATTTCAAGGAAGACTGAGGTCATATATTAACAAAAATTATAATGATAAGGACGGGTCAATTATTGCTATATCCAGTGATTCTGTGAAATATCTGTCATTATAACTCACTTAGAAATAGAAGATAGAATATATATATATATATATATATATATTTGAACATATATATCTCACTTAGAAAAGTGACTATCAAGAATGTTAAAATTAGTGATATGTTAAAAGTATTTCTTGGACAAAATCATCTTCTTACTTGATCGAACCTTTTAGTGAAAGGTTCACTGTGGCTGTCCAAACTAGAGAGGACTGTCTCCTCCATTTGCCCAGTTTCGCCTTAGCTCAGGGTGGCTCCAGCAGCACCTCTCTCCTGCCTCTGACTCGGTGCCGCATGCCACAGGCACCTCTAAACCCAGCAAATGGAAGTCCATTCCCTTCCACATTGGCCCAGTAAACCATGACTAGGTCCATCTGCTGCGACTCCATGTGCCCCATGACGTCCTCCTGGTCCAAAGGGCCGAGTAGTGACCTCCCAAAACTTCCATGCGTCAGGCTGCATCTGCCCCTGGATGTGGTTATTGCGTTGCGAAAAGTGCCAAACCCGGTTCTACAGGCACAGTAAAAAAAAAAAAAAAAAAAAAAAAAAAAAAAAAAAAAAAAAAAAAAAAAAAAAAAAAAAAAAAAAAAAAAAAAAAGCTCCAATATTCTCTCTTTCAACCCATTACAGACTGGAGCTCATTCAAAACAAAGAAATATTAAGTGTCAAAACTTTCATTTGAGTAGTGCTTTTGCTCCGATCAAAGCTTTAATTTTATACAAGCTGAGAATGATAGACATCAATATGCTAAAAAATCCGTATAATAGCAAGGAAATTGATTTACCCATTTTCCATTGTCTACAGATCAGTATTCATTTTTCATAGAAAGTAGTTCAGGTTGAACTACTTTACAGATTTGCAGCACCAAAGAAATAAGACAAGAACCACATCTTAAAATACAAGTGCAGTCCTGAGGATCTTGGCTCAGCTTTATTTTGATTTTGCTTCATAGTAAAAATTCTGAATATAAAAGTTATCATCTGCCTTTTATGTAGCCATTCTCTCTGTCTTGGCAAGTATACCAAGCTGAGAATGTTAAAAAGTAAGGGAATTCATAATTTTTTATGCAGGGATTTAAAATAAGTATTCCAGTCATGACTGCATGGAAACAAGGTACTATGCTGTGACCATGTTATCACTGCTCCATGTCAGGCAAATGTCACCATGGAGCCATCTGGTGTATATTTCTTGCAACTACACTAGAAAATATTAATTAGTGCTACATGAAATAATCAAGCCATTAAAAAAGCCCTATTTTTTCATATCAGTGAATATTATAGAAAGCAGATAGTTCATGTTGCTACCATTAGACTGAAAAAAAATGTTAAATTGCTTTAGATTTATTTATTAAAAAAAACTAATATGAATCATTGCTCGAAGAACTCTGTCTTCTGATATTGTCTACACATTGCTTACCTTTCATCATTATTTTTGTACTTAGGGATTTGGGGCCAAATTTAGCTAATATTGTGCATGTGTTGGCAAATTCTTGTCACAGTGTTTGTTGTTTTTCAAAGCGCACCTAGTGATCAGTGGGAGCGTGTATGTGCGTTAGGAGGACAAGACAACTGCACCAGAGTGCAAGGATTAATACAGTTTGTCAGCATCAGTGTCAGCATTGATGACACTATGCCTGTTTGTCTCTCATTTGGATTGCAATTTATTACAAATTAGCTTTCCATCATGAAGAAAAGAGTGGACATACACTCACACAAAAAGATAGTGATCATAGACTCACAAAATGTATAACTTATAAAAGCAGTTATCTGTATTATTTCCCTATATCTACAGTGGGAATGAAAACAGAAAAGATTGTGGTAAAAGCTTTACAGCTGAGAAGAGGAGCTGAGTCAGGGATAAAGCAGAAAGAGAAAATTTTCTGGAGATTAATAAGTTTTTTTGCATTATGTTATTAATGCTCTGGTGTTCTGTGTAAAAGAATACAGAGAGTATGTTTCTTCTCCTTTTGGCAGATATGCGCTATGGTTAATTTTGTTTCTCTAGCAAAAGAAAGGTTTCACCAAGTCTAATGGGAGCCTGGTGTTGCTTGAGCACAGCTTTGCAGAACACCACTTGTCATTCTGCATGTACCTTTTTTTTGCCATCTGCTGAAAATACTAGAGAAGATCAGCTGATGGTAGTTTATTTCTGTATAGGTCATTTTAGGCAAATGAGCTGATGCTCCATGTGTGCCAAAGAATGAATGTTATACAAAAATAGGAGGGAGGAGTGGGGAGAGTATGTGAAAATAACAGAGCCCTCATTGTACAACTAAACAGAGTCATTTGGGTAGATGTCTTGTGCTAAGTTGCTTTACTGGCAGAGCTGTGACAGAATCACAGAGTCATTGTTCCTTGAATATTGTCATTGCTAGAGCTTTTCAGCATCTAAAATTAGGGTTAAATGAGACAATTAAATAAGGCCTGTTCTTCAGAGGTAAGAACTCTTTGTCCATTAGGCTGGTTTTTTTTTTGTTTTTTTGTTTTCCCAGTGCATTTAGGACTGGACGCTCAAAACCAATCATCACTTTTGAAAATCTTATTTAGCACTGTAAAAATATATCTAAAAGTGTGGAAACTAGAAATAATAAGATGACTTCTTCTATTCTGGAATCTAACTCTTAGTTTAAAAAGATGTTAAAGCACTTAAAGAGACAAAAAGTATCATCTGGGGTTTTAGTTCCTAAATGGCTTTTCGTATTTAGGACTAGCATACTTAAGTTATTTTTATGTGATGTTTTTGCCTAACCTACCTTTTTACTACTTCCAATTTATATTATAGTCTTGTTAAGAATTATAAGCATTTCTATTTTTATTAATGTCTCCTTTTTTAATATTTTTTACTATTTTGACATTTCCATGCAGCTCATGAATTAGAAGAAACTGTGGAGGTCTGAGTAAACCAAAGAGGAGATTGTAGCAACGTATCAGTAAGGATTGGTATGATTTCTGTGGGCATATACTTTTCAAGTGAGTTTAGTAGTTGTGGGCACACACACAGACACACAGATTGATGTAGTGTGTTTGGCCATAAAACATGTGCGAGGATCAGCATCTGTGCAATCTTCTTTGCCCTGGCTCACCTGTATTTCTCTGTCCTGGCCCAGGCTCACCCCCAGGAGAGGAAGATGTGCCTCATTTATTCACTTAGGATATAAAGACTATATATGTGGGGTGTAATATTTCCTGAATTGGTGCCTTCCTGTTTTTTTTCTTTTTTTCTTTTTTTTTTTTTTTCCCTATTGCTCTTACAGACATAAAAGTCTGTCACAAAGGAAAGAAAGAAAGGAATAACATCAACAAATCCTTTTGATGTAACATGCTGGAAGCTGAGATGGAGCAGCAACCTTGGCTACTGCCATGTTGGAATTTTGGTTGTCAGTGTTCAGGTGAAAAGCTAACTACCCTGCTTCAAATTGACCAAGGGAGAATTGATGTACAGTGAAGGATAGATTTTCTTTTCTTTTTCATTTTTAATTAAGTTGCTTTAAAATTAAGACAATTACTATATTTCTTCTTCTCTTGTTCTCTTTCTCCCTGTGCTAGCAGAACAGCAACCTAGATGTAGTACAGCTTTTCTGTAAGATTAAACACTGTAGGTCAAGAAGAACAAGTAGAGAAAGAAGATTTAAGAAATGACTTCTAGATGCTGAGCAATGAGAGGGAGAAAGACATTTTCACAGTTTATTTATAGAAGGAACATACTGCATTTGACTGGTTTATTTGCCTATAGTCTTTATGCAAATTTATTTTAGGATGGAGGGGTTAGGACATGGTGAGTTAAGTGGTTAGTGTCTGAAAAATGTCAAATAATTTTCACTTTGTATCTATGATTTTTCTCCTTCCCAAAGTGATCTGATGGTAAAACTCTTCTCCAGAAGAACTGACCACACAGAAAGTGACATGCACACTCATTTGTCTCCACTGGGAAATGGCAAATGCTCGTTCTCCAACATTCTTTAAAAATAGGAGTCAGCACATCCTGTTCTTTCAGTAAACAAAACAAATATGTTAGTAAGAAGTACTGGCTCAATGGCAGTGGTGTACCTTCTAAGCAATCTCAAACAACAAATTCTTGACTATTTAATCCTTCTCTTTTCTCTGTGAATATTTATATTTAAATATTTAAATACCTGGTAGAAAAAGAAGGGAAGGGGAAAGAGAGCTAATTGAAGTATCATTCTCTTAATACTGTTATATTTTTAGAGAGATGAAGAATCTAGATTAATAAACTTTATTTTTGTTAAAAATCTAGCATCTAAATACACATTGTTCAGCCTTGAGAAGCCTTTGTGTAGGTCTCAAACTATAGGGTAGAATTTTAAAGTAAATATTTCCAGGAGTTATGGAGAAAAACAGGTGAAGATAGGTTATACTTTCTAGAAATGGTGATTATGTGAGAGTGTAAAAACATCCAGGCACACAAAAGCCACTACTTCAACTATTTTTCTTTTTTTTTTTTCTCAGTTTATCAGGTTCCACTGCCAGCTTTTTGACAATATGACTATCTCTTAATGGGACATATTAGAAAAACAGGGCATTTTGATAAGTTCAAAAAAGTACTTAATGAAGAATACATTTTGAGATAGTGAGAAGTTGTCCATTTGTAAAAGCAGAATGTGATCCAAATCATACATTATGTTGCAATCCACTTCTTCATGTCTTGCTAAGGGGATAGATGTCTTTTTTGCAAGAACTGTGAGAAGAATACATCTTTCGCTTCTTAACATCTCAAGGCATGCTGATACAAATTCTCTTAAACCCATTTACAACATTCTTCACATATACTGAAAGACATAGTACCTTAGGCACCATGGTAACTTAGGCTTTATGGTAGATGTTTGGTGTTTAGGATGATTTCTCAGGTATTTCCAGATTCTGCTTATTACTTTTCAAGATTTTTAACACAGTAAAATCAGCAAACCCAGTATCACCCTTTTAGTTATTTTGTTTTTTTTTTTTAATTGAGCTATTCAGAATCTTTTGATAGGGATGTATACCTAGAAATTGTGGAAAAAAAAAATTACCGTGATGTATTCTTAGGTCTCAGATCTGCTAGTACAGATCATAAAGGGTCACAGAATCATACAGGACAGTAGAGATGGGAAGGGACCTCTGGAGATCACCTAGTCCACCCACTCTACTCAAGCAGTGTTCTGTAAGTTTAAGCAAAATATGGTACAACTGGTAAAATTATGAAAAAGACCAATAAAGCAAAGGTCATATCTGGGACATGTCAGTATTTTGGCTGTAATACGTAAGAGCAGATGTTAAAAAACACAGGTTGAAAAAGAATGTAGCGAGGTAAGATGACACAGGTGTATAATGTCTAAGTTCAAAGCAGTTGGGGATGACAGACCTTTTTCCTTTGTCTGTTTAATGTAGATGCTTATTTTCTTTAGCCAATGTTACTGCTTAGCGTGTTTTTGAAACCGAAAGATCCATAACATATCTTCATAGTGGTGTCATGTTTTTATTCGTCTTTCTGTGAATATTATCATCTGTGTTTCAAAATTTATTTCATGCCTGGGAATGCCTTCTTTATAATATTTAACTATTATCCGTAATTTTTTGGAGAATAGCATTCTTTATGCATTCAGTTATTTCTCCCATTTTATATAATATACATTTTTTCTTTGGAAATGTTAACATGGTGTTATAAAATGAACAATGATTTAAAAACCCATGCACCATTCATAAGCAAAGGACAACAGAATTTACATAATGCAAGGTAAACTTAAAACAACATAGACACATTTTGAATTTGTGACTTTCACTAAAAGTAAATCATTGTCAAGTAGATGGTTGTATTCACATTACCTCATATCTTCTCTGTGTTTTGGAGAATTGTGACACTCAGGACGGATTAGCTATATTGTTCTTATATCTAACATTTTAAGTAGATGATTTGCATGTTTGATATCAGTTGAGAAAAAGTCTGTTACCATGTCTGACTTTAAATAAAAAATTTGCTGAGCAAACATTGTAGGCAAATTATTCGCCAAATGCCAAAGGCCTTAAAAATATTATCATTGTGCATTGACATGAACCTTAAATGTCTCATCCCTCCTTCATAAATAATATTTATGCCCTTTTCTTCTTCATACATAAGATATGCTGAGTATATTTTTTAACTAATGAAGATATCACGTACATAGAGTTCAGATTTCACCTTGAATGAGAAAGATTAAATACTTGTATCTGAGTGTTGTGCATCCTGTGCAAATTTAGAAGCTGTGGAGCACACAGCATTGTTTAAGGCTTTAAATAATTCATACTGCAGTATGAAATTAGAACCTATTAATCACAACATGAAAATATCTCTAGACTAAAACAAGTTTTAAATGGCTGTCACACTGTATTTCATAGGTATATCTTTTTAAAATTGACCTAATTAGGGTTTTGAGTGCTCTAAACTGTCCAGGATTGCAAAACCATATTTTCAAGTGGAAAAAAAAGTGCGCTATGATGAAATGCTGCTTCTAGACGTCTTTGCTTCTACAGCATAAGTCATTTAACTACTAAAGTATCAATGAGATATATAGCTGCATCATTTTAGCGATGGTACGTTCCTTCATTACCAGACATGGAAACATACCTGTCATTGTTTCTAATTGCAGTTTGCAAGTGCAAGTATAGTAAACCCTGAATGCTAGGCACTGCCCACGGAAGCAAATTGAAGGCAGTGAAGGATAGTGGGTAGCCAGCACTGCTGCAAATTTGATCATTCTTGTAGACTCCCCACTAGATAGGGTTACAGGTCTAATTTTAGATATTCATTTTTGAAAGCCTTGGAATATGAGTGAAGTTACAGCAGTAGTTTGGGAACTTTAAATTATTACCTATAACCTAGACTCCTCCCCATTAAGGTGTAGTTGTAATAGACATGCGTTCAGCATGATTTTGGTGATCATGTTTTTCACTTTTTTTTCTACAGTATCTCTACATAAATTCAAAGCAAATTAATTTAAATTACTAATTAAATCCAATTGAAAAAGATAACAAAATTTAGAAGTTGAAGAAATCACCTTTTTGTCTAATGGTTTGTAAAGTAAGGAAATGCTTAAAAAACAAAACACATGCAGCAAAAATCTAGCATTGATAATCTGTCAACAAATGCTGTCTTGGATACTCAATAAATGAATTTTAAAATCTGGGAAAGGAATTTGCTGCTGCCTGAGAATGTAGAAAATAATTCTGAAAATTGGTATACCACCTTTTGATATAAGTGGTACAATCAACTAAATATGAGTGGTAAAATTAGAGGATAAAAAATATATCCTTAATTTTGTTGAAATACGGGGAAGATTCTCTGAACATCCAATTTTACAGTCTATATCATATCAATTAAGGTTAGAGGTGATTATACTATACACCAATTTCCCAGGTAAACAATAGTTCTGATGATGTGACTTTAGTGACAGGCCTTCATCTGGAGACCATCTACAGAATTTGCACTTTTTAAAGATGCTGAACCATTTGGAAAAGTAAGCTGAGTATAACATTATTTTGAAAGCAGAGATGCTGTATAACCACTGAAAATCTATTGAAATTTATCTGTTCTTTTGCAGTATCTTAGTTCCAGTTTGGAGAGTAAATGCTTGGAATTTACCAAGAATAATTGGTCTAGTTTGTAGATCAAAATGCTCTTGCTGTCATACTCAGATCTTATAATTACCTCCTATAACCTTATAGTTACCTCCATTTCATTTATTTATTTGGTGGGAATAAATTCTGGAAAAAAGTAATGACTGATGGTTTATGTGACAGTGCAAAATTGTTGAGCTATCTGTTACAGTTTTTCCTTCAAGGCATACAAGAAAAGAGGGGAATGTGGAATCAGAAATACCACATCGATGATGTAATTATGAAAGAGGAATCTTGACCCTATTTCTCTTTAGAAATAGAAAATCTTTTTGTACTTTAATGTAATTCGGTCCATATATCTGTTTATTGCATCCTGAATCAGTCAGAATTTTTATAATAAATGACATTTGATATCATTATATCAGAGAAGACATCAACCTTTTTCGTGAATAAAAGGTTGAGTTTTTATGTTTATTTAAGGTTCATGTTATATGCATAAAAAATGCATAAAACCTGCATTTTTTATGTTAAGAGTTTTTGCTTCTCTACCATTTTACCATTTTATTATCGATTGTGTTCATGTCAAAGGAAAACTGGTTTCAGAGGCTTTGATGAATCCAAATCTGCTTTTTAGTTTTTTAATGTACACTTATTTTTTTTGCAGCCGATCCAAATGGACACTAAGGGGTGCTGTTTCATATTCTTTCTGTTAAATCTGTTGCACATGCACACACACATTCATATCCATAAATAAACATAGCTGCACTCATACATATAGACTCAGCTTCACATCTGCACATGCTTATTTCCTGCTTTTAAAGGACAAGATAAAATATGATCAAATAAACTTTGTGGATTTGCTACATAAAACCTAATCAGTGCAGAGTGAGGAAAACACAGTTGCTTTCAGATATATCACATATTCATGTTAGTGATGCCAGGGGAAAAAGGTTTAACTATAGCTCCTGTAACAACATTATAAAGGAGATGTGCTCATATTAGAAATCCAGAACCGCTTTCCTGTAATGATGGACTGATAGATGGGGACTGAGGAACATGAAATGGAGATCATTAATCTAAATCCATATTAAAAACAAGCAAGCAATGCCTGGAGGAAGTCTTTGTTCATCTACAGCAAAAACCAAGCTTGTCAAAATATGCATCAGCTTGTGCTGAAGTTTGTTGTTTGAAGTGCTTGAAGCTAACTTAACTAGTGGAAGAAAGAATATCTCTCATGTATGTTAAATACTTCTATGAAGTTGAGAGCGAAGTATGTTGACATGCTGAAGTTTCATCAGAAGTAATCTAGCTATCTTTTCTCAAAAGATGGTTAGTTTTGTATTTTGCACAACTCCAAAAGCTACTAATGTAAATGAATAAACCTATGACTGACAGAATTTGTCAAGTGAGAATAAATTGTATGCAAAATTAAGGGATTGGAAACATTTCTGTATATGTGCATTTTTCGTGCTCCTTATTTATGTACTAACACTCAAAACAGCATGTTTCCCTACTTCCACGTTCTTTACATTAATCATAATGATACATCATGGAGTTTTGGCTTCACCCAAGTAAAGTGAGCTAGTTGTTCTGCAAACGTGTTCTTTGTTTTGAATTTGGCACTTCTCTGTAAAGGAATGCTATTGCGTACAGTAATGGACCATTGGAGCATCTTACTCCTCATCTTTTATTACCTCTTCAAGAAATTCTGGCCCTAATTTTAAAATTCTGAGAATCACAGATTGCCCATAGCTTTTCCAATGCTCATCTGAGTTGGAATTCTCTGAATAAAATGAATTTGTCTTGCCATTCCTGTGAACTTAAGTAACTATTCATGTGATTAATTAACATCCACTGTCTATACCAATTTTAAAAATGAAAAAAAAACAAAAAAGAAAAAAAAAAAGAAAAATGTGTCTTTGTACCAAGTAATGGTTTAATTAGATGTCGAAGCCCAGGCTGATGATCTCAGGCTTGCCTGCTTCATCTCTTCTCTTCTATTTTCTTTGTCCCACGAAGTTTAGGAGCATGGGACTTCCAAGCAAAGGGGAAAAAAAAGCTTCTAATGGTGTGTAGAACTCCAGGTTTCCTCATCAAATTGCCGCATATGGTAAGCTGGACAGAGAAGACAAGAGCAGGTCTTTCCAGATGGTGGTTACAGACAGAGGGCAGAATTGTTTCGGCATTTTCAAAAGTGACTAGTGCCTTTGATATATTCAGTTTTGGTAGTCCAGCTGTAAGACAGTGTTTTTTTGTGTTTGGGATTTCTTCTGTTTTTCTCCTTGAGGAATGAGGTTTTCTACCATCTGGAAATCAAGCTTCTTCAATGCACCTTAAGCTGCACTTGCAAAAATCATTAGTGAAGCTGGACAAAATTCAGTGGAAAGCTGTATTGCTGTTATTACTGTTGCTGCTGTTCACCTTTATAGTCAGCTAAGGATCCATCTCTGAAGCACAGGCTGAGATATTGGAATAACAAAGATAACACTATACGAAGGATGTAGTGCAAAAGCTATTATTAAGCATATCATTTAGAATGAGGGTTTATTCATAAAGAGATGTGATTAAAAATTGGCTCAGTAGAGAACAAACTGAGAACATCCAGGGAACTGGATGCTATACTATAGAAGTAACTATACCCTACTTACAGTCTTTCTAGAGTTTACTTAGCTGTTTATAGACTATGTTCCTGTAATCTACTTTTGCAGCCCGTGTCACACTGACATTTCGAAGTTGGTTTAGAAAAGTTTAAGAATGATATATTCTGCAGTAGTCATCTGGGGACAGAATTTATTATTTGTAATAGAATTCCACACTCATTGTATCAAGGGTGAGAACTACACCTGAGTGTATCTTAACATCTCTTTACCTCAGTCACCTATAGAAGAAGCTTGTCCTGATGGTGATTGGTGTTATGCAGAAAAAAAAGAAGGTTTTTATCATAATTAAGGATTACATCATTTCTTTGTCTGGCATCAGTCAAGAATGTTTGTTGTGGCATCAGACTCATGCTGCTATTTTTAATGTGGATATTGGTATGTTGCAAATATTGACTGATGCAAATATTGACTGACCTTAGCTGACTGATGCAAAAATGCTGAAAGAAAAATCAAGTAGAATGGGTTGTCACTCAGTTTTTAAATAGCTGTAAAGATGGAGACTTTTGAGGCATCTTGTTCAAGTATTTAATCACTCTTGCAGTACTATTTTTTGATGGTTTAATGAAATTTCCCAAGTTTCAGTTGATGCCCATTGTCTCTTGTCCTGACGAGAACAGTCTGTCTCTTTGCCTCCGCCCAGGCAGGTGTTTATATTTGTGGTAAGATACCCAATGAGACTTTTCTTCTTGAAGCTGAGCAGTCCTGGCTCTCTCAGCCTCTCCGTATCTCCATTCCCCTCATTGTTTTTGTGGCCCTTTGATGGAGCTGTTCCAGTATGTCCACAGCTCCCTTGGTTGGGAGTTCAGCACTGGACATAGAACTCCATGTGTGCTGAGCAGGAGGGATCATCTCTCTTGACCTACTGGCAAGAGTCTACCTAAAGCAACCCAGGAGGCTGGTGGCCTTTTTTGCCGTGAGGGATCTTTGCTTGCTCATGACCAACCTTTTGCCCACCAGGAACTTCAAGGTCTTCTCTGCAAAGCCGTTCTTCACATGGTCTCCTCCCAGCTTTTCCTGACACCACAAACACAGGACCAACATAGGACATTGCAGTTCACTTTCTTGAGCTTCATATCTGCCTATTTGCTTGTCCAGCTTGCCATGGACCCTTTGAGTGGAAGTGCAGCCATCTCATCTACCCATCATTCCTCCTAGTTTTGTATCATTTGAAAAAGTGTAAAGGGTGTTAAGGGATCATCCAGCTAATCCTTGAGGGTATTAAACAGCATTGACCCCAGGACATCACTAATGACTTGTCTCCATCTGGACTTTTTACCACTGAATGCACCACTTTGAGCCTGGCAGTTCAGACAGTTTTCAGTCCTCCTCATTGTCCACTGGTCTAGTCTGTGCTTCATCAGCTTGTCAATGAGGATGTTATGGGAGAAGGACGTAACTGAATAAAAAAGAGTCTTCATGCTGCTGGTAGTGGTGTGTTTTGCTTTAGGTTTGATAAGGGCACCCTTAGCTTCATTTTCTGTAACACAGAGATTAAAAATGATTAGTCTGTAATTTAAGCTCTGAATCTGATGATACATCAAGCCCAGTTTTTGTACAATGCATACCATTGATGTTCGCGTTTTGTTTGATATGGGAAACATGTCAGTCAGATTCGCGTACAACAAAGTTAAAATACTAAAATTCTAAGTCCTTCTTCATCATTTGTTTTATCAACAGTTGTTTTTTTTTTCCTCCTAAATTATTAGAGTAAAACAGCAAGCCAAGAGAAGAGTAAAAAAATTCACATGGAGATGGGAAAAGCAGTATTTTAAAACAGATGTTTATTGAAGCCACAGTGCCTGTAGGCTCCAGAGATATCTACAACAAAGAAATCCAGCCTACAGTGCAGTTTATCACACAACACAGGGGAAAATGCTTAAAATATGAGTTGTTTGGCAACCAGTCAGATGAAAAGCGGATTGTATGTATGGCAAAAGAGCTGCCAGGATACAGACTGAATAGACATAAAAATCCACGCTCTGCCTTTCATATACAAAGATGTTTCAGACAGCTGTCTTAGGTTTTGATGAACACCGTAAAAACATTCAAGACACAGAAGTAAGTGTATGCCTCCTAAAGCATTTGTTATCCTAGTGCAATAGAAGGAGGTGGTCTATCCTCAAAATGTTTTCTGCTTTCAAAGTTATTCGAGGACTCTTTTATTTCATCCCATCTGCTGGTCATGTGGGTCCATCCACCCCATGGACGAACAAGCTATTTCAGATGCCTTCCTTGGCTTCGCCAAGGCTGAGCTCTGGCACAGGCTAATTGCCAGGCTGGTTGCCTTCTTGTTACCCTTGGAAGACTGTTCATTCTCTGTGGCTTTTGTGGTCGTTTCCATCAGGCAGTGTGGTCCCTTTCAGAGGCACAGGCATGCCAGACCAGCCTATTTGAATCAGCGCCAGCCCTCTTACTTGGGAGGTGAAGCCAAATATCATATATTTAAAACTGTAATGCTTTGCTTGTCCACCTAGCTCCTGTCTCCTGAAGTCATTAGTTGTGGTTTTTACTTCACTGTTAAAATACTCTTCAATTTTTTTCCCCTCTCAGCTCTAGCTATTTTCAGCTCTGTGTAGCAAGCTGTGTGTAGATAAAATGGAGGGGCTCTGCTGTTCCACTTAACACATTTTATTTTTTATTCTTTGTGTGTCTTAAGGAAACAGAATATGTTTCTTATTAAATGTGAAACACCATGTTTAAATAATATTTAGGAGTTGTCCTAAATCAACTAGAACCAGGCATTTCAAGCTTATTTTGACATTCTGTCTCAAAGTGATTACAAACAATAGCAAACAATGAAACCTAAAAAGTACAAGTTAAGATACATAGCTTTGAAGAATTTTATGCTAATTTGACTATAATTTCTCTCCCATATTGCATGCATTTTACTTTGGGGAGAAAAGAGAAAGCATGACTTTTCCAGCATCAGAATTGGGATTTTAAGATTGGAGTCCTGACTCTCAGCACCCTCTCTGACCGCTCTAACCCTGTGCTGAGCACTGAATTCTGCCTTACAAGACTTACTCTATCATGAGTACAGGTAGTCCCATGGTAAACATCTAGTCAGATAGACACTTTGTTGTTTTGATGCTTTAAGATTTGCAGTTACAAAGGCTAAACCGTCTTCTCAACATGACAGGTGCAAAATATTCATGCTCAGGTAAGGACAGTTCAAGCTCTGTATCTGTTTAGTATTCAGTCTTTCTGCTGAACTTTTTGGAAAATTGGCAATCAGAACAGTCTGCAATGAGACATTTATCTTAATTGACACCAATCCACAGAAAGATAGATAAATATTGATCTCATATAGCACACTAGATATCCAACATAAATATACTATTTTAGTTTAACACTGGCTAGGATTACAGAGGTAATCTTGATTTTGAAGATTAAAATACTGAAATAGATATGGCAGAAGAAATAGTACTTTCAGAAAAATGAACCCACATTGCTTCTGGTAATACTGTGAAAACAAATTTATTTCAGCAGACCTGGTTGTAGGACCAGAAACGATATCTCTTAAAAACATCCTGAATCTTATGGTTTTCTTATTTGGGAAATCTAAGATGAGTAGATAATTTTTATTTTTATGTTTAGGTAAATCAAAATATGTCTTTTTAGTTTATGTTTAAATATGTCTGTAAAGAATTTGTTATTCCTTCTGTTTTCTCACAAACATTTCTTTTCAGTACACTGGAACAGGCTTTCCTTTTGCTAGCCTAGAATGATAACTTTGAGTAATTCTTAAGTGTTCATTATTTGACTTCATTAATGATAAAGAACTCCAACAGACAAAAAAAATTCTGGCAGAACTTTGGAATATTTCATAATACAGATTTAATTTATAATTTATTATTAGTTGCCAATATCACTCTTATCCTGACTTGCAGCATATAGTTATTCCCATAATAAAAACAGCCATGATAGATGAAAATATATTGACAATCACAATAGACATAGAAGCGAAGAATAGTGAAGGGGTCGAGAAAATGTTATGTTGTGATGTAAAATCTGCAGTATATGGAAGTATATAGAAGTTATGGAGAACATATAGAAACCCAGTGTCAAGATAACAGCACTGACAACTCCACTTTATTTAACAGACAACAGCAAACAAACAAAAAGTACAAGCATTAGACTGTTATTAAGACTGCTGCTAATTTAACAGTGAATAGAAAGAGGAAAAAACAAAATACCTAAATTTCTCCCAAGCAGAGAAATTTAAAGCATTGAAAAAAAAAATGGCAGGAAGATCTGATGCATAGAATATCATGTTTTATATTTCAAGACTAAGATATATTTTACTCATTTCATCTTTTTTTCTAAAGTGAAGCCAGACTCCTGAATCCCTGCAGAATACAGGACTGGGATTGTTTTGTGGTTTTCGTATCTGGACCAAGATAATAAAAAAATCTCAGAAAATAAAGGAAGAATCATGGGCATTTTAAAGGAAAAATACTTTGCCAGATACCAGAATTGCGATGATTTGGAAGAGTCAGGAACTTATTGTATTATGAGAACTACTTTTTATGTTTGGAATTTGGAATGCCAATAATAATAATGCCAGTAATCTTGGCATTATTATATTTTTCACTTTTAAAGACAAAAATAGTATAGACAAAAAATATAAAAAATATTTCTGAATTGTTCAACAGAGATTTTGCTAGGAAACTGAAACATTATCAAATCAAATTTATCATTTCTGTGCTACTTATCCACTACGTTAATTTCTTGGCTCTCACCATTTACTTCCATTTAATATACAGTAAGAATAAGCTTCAAATTAAAAAGTGGATGTGTTTTACAACTGAGAGAAATAACAGATAGGTCTGTGATAATGTTGTTTGTTTTTGTAACTTTTGTTATGTTTAATATGATCATGCGCTCTCTACTACCTAGCAATTAACTGCAATACTAAGAGCAGTTTTGAACAGATTTCAGCAGCAAAGTTGATAGGAACTTTACAAGTAACATTGGTTCAAAAATAGGTTATTTTTACGTGAATATCTATTAGACAAAAAACTTTTTGGAAAGAGATTCCTCATATCATCCTAATATGGTTGTGGAGATCTATATTGTTTTACAAGAACAAAATAAAACAAGACACTTTCCAGTGAAAAAGCATGAGTGTGAACCAATGAAGGAAATCCAGAGGAAATAATTATATTGAGGTATAACACTTTCTAATCAGTTCTGTTATTCGCAAACTTGCTTTTTTTCACAGTTACCCATCTAAAAGTCATTGAAAAATAATTCTTCTGACATATCATCAGAATTGTCATCTAACTGCATCTAAAGCAGCACCAAGGGAGAGAAAAAGTGAGCCTAGAATAGCCTAGAATGTAGATTGTGTACCAAGAAATCCTTAAACAAAGCAAGAAAATTGAGCACTGTGTAAGCCAAACTCAAAGACTAACTTTTAAGAATCATGTAAATGAGCTGAAAGTCATCAAGGAGCTAATTTTGCATGTGTGTATGTAAGTTCATTATTTATCATGCCTCTGTTTTTGACTGGGCTGACAGATTTGTTCCAGCTGAAGACATTTCTATAGCTATGACATAGGTATGAAGCTTCTCACCCACTTGCTGTAGGATATGGACTACTGTTAATGTCAAAATAATTAAGGCAATGAGCTACATATATTGGGAGTTTATTTTGCCTGGAAGAGAGGAGAAACCCATCTTTAATGAAGGCTAGTTTTGTCTGTGAAAAAAAAAAAAAAATACTATTTACAATTGTCAATATTTTCCGAAGTGCCGTTATCTTTCCTTAGGATTAGACTGCATCTCCCCCACTCTCTGGTCATAAGGGATCTTCAATGGTCATATGGTTGCAGAGCCCTTCTTATCTCTCATGTTTTGTGGTCCCCAAACTTTAGCCACCTGTACCCTTGAAGAGTGAGCTTCAACTTTGGAGTTTGCTTTTGTAGTTTACAGTTTCCTTTAAGTGACTGTAAGCAACTTACCCAACCTTCAGGTACCTACCTATTTTCAGGCTTTCTCTTTCCATGCTTATGTATGAGACAGGTTCAGAGACACAGACTGATCTCATAATGAGTATTTGCCGTTCATGTAGGGTCAGTCAGAAGTGTTTTGCAAATTCATTTGTAATAAGTACATTAATCAGTCGCCTTGAA
Organism: Nothoprocta pentlandii; assembly: GCA_013398315.1. Taxonomy (NCBI): domain Eukaryota; kingdom Metazoa; phylum Chordata; class Aves; order Tinamiformes; family Tinamidae; genus Nothoprocta; species Nothoprocta pentlandii. The sequence goes on along the minus strand of VZSG01000515.1, from coordinate 288,029 downwards.
TGCACTAATATTATTAATATTTATTATTTTTTATTATGAGAAAACTAAGAATATTGAGTTCCCATTGTTATAAGCCCTATAATATTTCAAAACAACTACAGAATCTTTTTTCTTTTAATTGCAATGTGAGAGTTACTGTGAAAGTATAGTGATCCAATATGTAGATTGCGTTAGCCAAAGTAGCCTTTATATTTGCAACTTACACTTATTAAATGCCATTTAAAGTTGTATTAAGGAAAGGTTGTAAATCTTATGGTATTTCAAGTCTTTTGAGTACCTTTGAGTACTATATTGGCTCAGAGCGTTATGAAAGATAATATTACTCATTCTTATTTAATGTATTTTAAACCATGCCTGAATTTTTCAGCATATGACACAGTCTCCTCATGACTTTATATTTGGGAATTCATGTGGGCTTTTCCAAGTCATGCTGACAAAACTTCCATGCTGTGCCATCATATGTCTCTGTACAATATTTATTTTTGGTATTTTATACTCTGGTATAGTGACCTTGCCAAAGAAAATCCGACCCACTGCTGTCTATGGTTCCCTAATTGCCATGAATTAGTGTCAATAACTTCTCCAGGGACAGTTATCTAACTCTGATAAGCTTGAAACACTAGCTCAGAATGTGCTTCTGATCTCATCCAGCATGAACTTTCTCTTATCTGATGTCCTAACTGCTTTTCAGCCTCCTGCATACTGATCTGAGGTGAGATGTAAGTATTTCAAGTGTAACCCTTACACAGGCTTTCTGTCAGGTATGTTTTCCTGACCTTGTGTGTAATTTTAGGTTTAGGCATTCCCAAGGATCTTATTTTTCCTGTTTATGCTATGTGGCAAACTTGCAGGCCACTGAACATGGTGTAAACCATGTCCTCTAAAAGGTAGTTCCTCATATATCACCAAACCATAGAGATATTAAAAAAAGTTTCAGGCTTTCAAAAGATAAGTCTGGAAAGTGATTGAATCAAATTCTTGTTTTACTGCCAGCTATTTATCGGAAATGGACATGCCGTCAGTAAAAGCAAGCAAATATTAGCAAAATTTAAAGGCAACCTTATCCCATGTTGAAGTACATGGCTTACCAAATCAGCCAAAACTTGCAGGAGTTGCTGCTTAATTAGGAGCCAAATCTTCTGTCCAACCAAAAAATGAAATATTGAAGGACAAAAATACTTTTCTTGAGGCATTGGGAAAGGCCTATGTCTCGTTAACCTAACTGAATAAATTTATAACATAACTAGAAAACCAAAACCAAATTAGAAAACCAAACTGTAGTAGGGCATTGGGGAAATTATTTTATGCAGACAGCATTATTTTAGTGCAAATCTATTTCTTGCCTCTCCAGAACACACTAAAATATTTAAAGCTGTGATGAATTTTTCCACCCTTTTCTGTCTGAAATCTGAGGAAGGGAGAGTTGGAAGATAATAGAAGACAATAGAAAATATTTAAAGCTGTGATGAATTTTTCCACCCTTTTCTGTCTGAAATCTGAGGAAGGGAGAGTTGGAAGATAATAGAAGACAATAGAATAATTGTATAATAGAAGAATATAAGGCAACTGGAATTATGAACACCTGTCTCTTAGATGATTTCATGTGCTACCTTCTCTCACCCTGCCTGAGTAAAGAATGCATCTTGTGTTTGCGGCTCTATCTGTACGATGTGCTTTTGCTCCTAGAAAGGCCTTTCAGTTGCCCAGTGTGTTATTGAGTGGAGTTTTCCACAGAAAAGCTTCTCCGGGATGGAGCATGTGGGCAGCAAATTTTTCCAAGCCTTGCCTCAAGGCAGAGAGAGCAGTTGCGTTATGGTCAGATCCAGTGCAATGCACCAAGTCAAGTACTCGCGATGGAACCAGACAGAACCTGGAACCAGAAGGCCACAAGGTGACCCAGCTTCCTCTAGCGTTTTATCCCTTTCACGTAGGAGCATCCTGTGAGTCAAGGGAGGTTAATCTTGCATCGAAGCCAGGGTCCTGTCATCTGCGGAGAAGGGCTGCTTGGAACCAGGTCACAGGAGCCTGTCAGCAGCTGCTGTGTGCCAGCCAAGATATCATAACTAAAATCCTGTCGTGTAGGTGCAGATGACAGCAGCATAATTATGTTTGACATGCTACTAAGAGAGGAGGGAGGCAAGGCACAGAAACACTGCTTTCCCTTCTCCTGGTGCTGTGCTCGCCCCTTGCCACTAACGCGCTCTGTTAACTGATCATTTTAGCTTGCCGACATAATGGGAGCCCAGGGGAATTAGTCTGCACGAGATGTAAGAAGCCGCTTCTTGGTAATGTATTAGTCATTTCAAAACACTTGAAGGAGGAAGAAAAAAAAAATGACAAGCTAATTCTGTGGTATATTTAAGAAGTATTCAGGCCCTCTGTGAGAACAATACCTCAATTCACTTTTCGTGGCTCCACTGGGAATTCTCTTTTGCTTCATTCCAAGGAAGTAGCCTGATGAAAAAGAAAAAAGAGGGCCAATGTGCTCTTCTTGAAATCATGATTTCTGCAACTGAAAGGTAATATTCATCTATAATTTTAGAAGAGGAAGACCCAGAACTTTTAAATAGTACCATACATGCAAACTTTTCTCTGCAAATATTCTTCCTTGCCTTGATGTGAAAGCAATGAAAGATTTGGAAATATCTAGATCTGACAGCTTGCTTCTGATATGTACATTTTCAGATTTAGGACCCAAGCAATAAGCTTATAAGGATTGTTTATCATTTTCTGTACTGGGAAATAATTCATTTTCTCTTTAACTAAACAGAATCATCCAGGTGGCCATCATGTGAAGGAAACAGCAGTCAGATGAAACAAGCTAAATAATATGATGTCATTCTATGGGAATATAGATCAGCTCTTTTCACAGAGCTGGATTAGCCTGTTCAGCTCTAAGGTATACAGATAAAAGCAATCAGCATGTGATGGAACAGAGCATGATGAATAGGCATGTGAATTAATTGTCATCAATTAGAGTGATGTCTAATTTCAAAATTAGGAGTTGTGACTTGCAGATGAATATATTTTATAGTTTTATAATTTTTTTAAGTGCAGATAATTATTGAACAGTGAGAGTGCAATTTTCTTCTTTGGTCAGTTGTAGAAACAACATATACAAGCTTGTTTCAGTTGACAACCCATCTGCTTCAAAAGGTAGTGGACTGTGAAACAGCAGCTATATGGACATGGAGATAGATAAGCCTCTCAAAATTTTATTTGGGCTCCTTTCAAAATTCAAGCTTTCCAAACTGTTCCCACAATATGTAATATGCTAAATTGTTACCACAGACCAAAGTAGGAATTCCACTGAGAAATAATTCCTCTTAGTCTTTTATTATTCATTCTGACTATATGTTTAGCATTTTCCTCTTTTTTAAATGCCTGGTGTAACAAGTCTTTCTTCTGACTTGAGATAATCTTTTACAAGTAGCAGAAAAAATTGAAGACTAAGCTTCATGGCTTAGAGTAACATCTTTTTTGGTTGTTTTCTCTCAGCTTTGTAAAGCAAGGAATTCAAGGCAGTCATTAAAAGCTATAGCTGTGTGTTCCCCAGATTTTGGTAAAAATAATTCAACAAAGTCCTTAAAGAGTCACCACCAAAAATAAGTGTTCCAATGTGTAGGTGAGTGTGGATAAAAGTGGCCTTTTTTGTACAAATTCTTCTCTGGAACATAGAAGCCCTACATGCAAAAAGAGGTGCTAATAGAAAAGGCTGTCAAAATGCAGATGTTCTCTGCAACAGCAACGAAACTACAGCAA